>VUQK01038621.1:26390-43507 GCA_015106715.1 Bujurquina vittata | reverse complement strand
GCAGCAGATGACTGCCCCTCCCTGAGCCTGGTTCTGCTGGAGGTTTCTTCCTGTTAAAAGGGAGTTTTTCCTTCCCACCGTCGCCAAGTGCTTGCTCATAGGGGGTCGTATTGACTGTTGGGTTTTCTCTGCAGTATTGTAGTGTCTTTACCTGCAATACAAAGCGCCTTGAGGCGACTATTTGTTGTGAATTGGCGCTGTATAAATAAAATTGATTTGATTTGATTTGATTAAATGAACACTTTCTGAATATCACATATTTTAATATTTGATATTCAGAAAGGGTTGTTATTTACAACTCTCAAATTTTTACTCTTATTTTTAAATAGAAGCTGATTGTGAAACTGTAACTTGGGAATATCAGTGCATCAATATCAATCCATCAATCTGACACCAATCTGTCAAATGAACCTATTTTATTTTGTGTTTTTATCCCAAAAAGGAGCACAAAGAATTTTATGAGTCCGTCTTCTGCTTGGCAATGACTCCTCGCTCCCTGCAGCACTTGGCTCGCTGCACACTCAGGAGCTTCCTGGAAGGCAGGGTGAACAAAGTGGTCCCAAAGCTCGATCTGCCCAACTTCGTCAAGAAGTACCTTCTCCTGGATTTCAGAGGATACATTCACTGAAAGTACTTTGTGCAGTCTTGGTGTGAATGTGCGTGCCAAATATTAGTGGTGATAAACTCTAACAATGTGAATCAATACGCGGAATATTTTAAGCTTTTCAGGAGGAAGAAGCAGATTTGTTTTCTGTCACGTTTGATTTTGCGCCACAAGAGGGCGCTACAGACTAGAATTAATAAATGATGCAGTGGAGTTGCAGCTACATTGTTTTATATTTTATTTACTTTTTTGATCACTTTTTTTTTAAATTTTACACTTCCTGTTAAAGATACGAACTTTCTTTCCATTTTATACATAATGATTGCAATAGCTCAGCGTGAAGGCGTAGTGATTATGTTTTGCAGGTCGTGGATTGCCACCAGTGAATGTGCATGAACAGTTAGTCCACCGAGACGCTTGCAATTATATCAAAAATAGGCTTGATATAAAATACAGTTTCCCCTTATTGCTGTGTGAGCTGGTCATCGTTCTTTTCGTTTTTCATGTTTTGTATTTTTCTTTTATTTCTTTCTCATATTTTTGCTTGAAGTGGGGTTTTTTTTCCCCTCACTGTTTACTGGCTTTTTTTTTTATGGCTGCGTTTTTCTGGAAATGAATAATAATTTATGGTGCAAATAATATATTTAAGAAGCATTGGTAAGCAGCATTTAAGTTTTCAAGATGCCCTCAAAATTAAAATGAGAAATTAAGTTAAACAGGAATCTGTTGAATAACTTTGGGGGGGGGAAGTTTAATGCGTGTTGTGAAATTATTTTTAGACGTTTAAGCGCTCGTTTGATTAGTTATTCTCTTTGTTTAACATGTATAGATGTTTACACTGAAAAACAACTATAATGTGAATTTATAGTAATTTGAGTCAGTCAGACAGAGATTGCGAATATGACCCTAAATATGAAATTAAACAGGTGATTAAAGTTTTCGTTTAGAAAGCGCGCAGAGAGAAGCAATGTAAGATCAAGCCCCCCCCCCAACACCCAAAAAAAAGGGAGAAATGAAAAGAAGAGGAGCTCGGCAAATGGTTTCAGTGGATCAAAACGAGGTGCTGCTGAAGTCACTTGCAATTATAAGAATTAGCCTGCCCTGGCCCTCCACTGCTAATCAGAGTCGGTGGTGATATGTTTATGTCCTCATGCAATCAGACGACCAGTTGGAGAGCCCGGGCACCCAAGACTCAATAGGGCTAATCATCATCAGTTCCCATTGCCATTTAAAAGGTGAGATGATCTGCGATTAAACCAGCGCTTAAGAAAGGAGATTTTTTTTTTTCTCCCTGTGCGACTTTGATCAGGGACAAATTACTTATCCAAAAGCGCAAAGCAAAATCAGGGATTTATTTAGTTTCTTTAAAAAAAAAAAGAAGAAGAAGAAAAAGGTGCGTGATAGTTTAATTGGCAAATACCCGCGAACACGTTAAAATTCATAGTTTAGCAGCATTTTAAATGTCCTCAAAATTCAAAGTTCATTTCTCTTTGGCCACTGAGAGTGTGTCCACAGTGAAGTTGACCTCGTATTTACGCCTTTGATCTGGATCTAATTTCGCACGCAGCATCTCCCTCTCTCTCTCCAGGGAGCGATGGTCGCAGCACTTCTCTTTCTGAAGCCAAACGCATTGTTTTTAGCCGCGGAGAATGGGAGAAACATCTGCCTCTCCTCCCTCCCCGACTCTGATGCCCATCGCTCCCAATATTTCAACAAAAGCCACCGTTGTTTTACGCTGTCCCTTGAATCCAGAGTAATTACTTATCATCAATCAAAATTAATAATAGCTGATTGGGTTGGTGTGGTCAACGATTATAGAAGGGGAAGGGCTGGAGCAGTCTCTCACACCGTTTTGCAGTCAATGGTGAACCTGGCAAAAGGGGAGGAGGGCTTCGGGGAGGGAGGGGGGGGGGCGACTCGTCTATTTGGTCTCCACTGGGAAACTACCGCCTCTCAAGACGGCCAAAAAGTCAGAGGCTGAATAAGGAAATGAAGCGTAATTTGAGGAAGATGGATGAGCCCCCAGGGAAACACCCCCTTTTCATTCTTCTTCTATTGCAGATGATAACCAATGCGCTCTCGCCCTCTCTTTCCTCGCACACACACACACACACACACACTGTGCATCAGACAAGGGTGGAGGGAGGAGTTGCGAAGAGGGGATAGATAGAAAGAGAGAGCGTGTGTTTATGTCTCAGTGTGTGACAAATAAGAGGGAAAAGGTAGCGCGGGTGCACACAACAAAGCGTCCGGCTGACTGAAGCGTTTCGAGTGCAGATATCCGAACAAGAGGTCTACTTCCAGGGATGACAACACGGCAGAGGATCTACTTTCAATTCACGCTCTCTTTAAACTGAAAGTTTTGCGCGTCGTCGACGGAAGGGCATCTGCTTTCAAGTTTTCTCCAAACAAAAGTGTTTGCCTGCAAAATGCAGAGACCAGGCGGGCAAGGGACGGCGTTTTCAATCGATTCCCTGATAGGGACCCCTCAGCCTAGGCCGGGACACCTGCTCTACACGGGCTATCCTATGTTCATGCCGTACAGACCTTTGGTTATCCCACAAGCTTTATCCCATTCCCCTTTATCGTCTGGTATACCTCCACTCGCGCCATTGGCTTCTTTTGCGGGACGACTCACCAACACGTTCTGTGCCAGTTTGGGACAGGGTGTGCCATCCATGGTTGCGCTCACAACAACGATGCCAAGTTTCTCGGATCCCCCGGACAGTTTCTATCCACCACAAGAGCTGCCTGGTCCCCGTTTAAGCGCTGCTGACCCGGGAGCGAGGAGGCAAGAAAGCCCGCACTCTGAGGAGCTGCACAGCCGGGACAAGAGCTCTGAGATGCTCAACTTCTCGGAAACTTTTCAGACAATATCAGGTAGGATCAACCACTTTCATAAGTCATTTTCTTTCATTACATTTAAACCTCAGCACTGCCGCGTAAAAGTGGCCACTGTGCGTAAAATGCGATAAAGCGGAGCTTAGTGGCCCATGGCTGAAGTCTTTAGTCTCGGGTGATTATGAACACTGTAATTATAGGTATAGTTCACATTTAGAGTCTGACAGAACTCTTGATGAAAATGTTATTTGACTAAATCCACAGCAGCAGCTTGGTGACGGCAAACTTTACGAGGCAACTGTCGTTTCAGAGACATTTACTATTTTAAAAGGCCACAACTGAAATGTTTCCTGAACCAGTCTTTACTATGTCCTGAAACTGAGCTAAACGCCGAGCACTGGCGCGCTTTAACTCCAGCTGAACGATTGTGTGGATAAAACATTTTCTAAGTTTCTCAGTCGCAGTGAAAACTTGCAAAACAACTCAGTGCTCGCATGCAAACTGCATGTACAGTGACTCAGCATAAGTTACGCTGTTGCTGCCTAAAACTGTGATTTTTTTCATGACATTTTTTTTTAAATTGTTCTTTGAGATTCTCTCTGTCTGTATTTCAAAACACACAAAGTGTCGTCCAGTACTGTGACTTGCGTGCTCCTAAATTATGAAGTGACTAAACGCGAATGCGTGTTTGTGTGTGTGTGTGTGTGTGTGTGTGTGCTCTTTCTATCTTCACGTTTTAGGTGAGACCAAACTCTACAGTTCAGACGACGAGAAGCTGGACCTAAAATCAGCAGACACCGTCTGCAGCGACCGGGAGGACAGCTCCGCGGACAGCGAGAACGAAAGTTTCTCGGACGGCAACAACTGCGGTCCGCTGTCCCAGAAGAGCAAACTTAAAACGGGCTCGCAGGAGGCGCTACCGACCGGCAGCTCAGCGGGGAAGAGCCGGAGGAGACGAACAGCTTTTACCAGCGAGCAGCTGCTCGAACTCGAAAAGGAGTTTCACTGTAAAAAATACCTTTCTCTGACTGAACGCTCCCAGATTGCGCACGCACTGAAACTGAGCGAGGTGCAGGTGAAGATCTGGTTTCAGAACCGCAGGGCCAAATGGAAACGGATCAAAGCAGGCAACGTCAACAACCGGTCGGGAGAACCGGTGAGAAATCCCAAAATTGTGGTGCCCATCCCAGTGCACGTCAACAGGTTCGCTGTGAGGAGTCAGCATCAACAAATAGAGCAAGGGACCAGGCCATGAACTCAGATGAAAATAACATTTAAAAAAAAAATACTAATAGAAACTCTTGACTCTCGGTTCCGCTGATTTGGTGAACGCATGAAGCACAAAAAGGATGATCCGATTATTTTGTCTGAGGGAGAAGAGGATTTACCCACAGACAGCGCAATTATTTGGCAATATGCTCTCATTTTTATTTATTGTTCTGTTAATATGTAAATATAAATGGGTAAAAACTGGTACAAATGAGCACTATGAGATGCGACTGTAAAGATTTTTTTAAACTATTTATAATGTAGGGCCAAAATGTTTTCTTGGTTATGTGCATGTCCTCATTTGGTGATGCTATTCTGGATATTTTTTTTCTTTCCTCCTTGTTTTGTGTTTCGTACAATTTGTTGAACACATTTGCATGTAACTTAAGGCGTTTTTGTTTGGCAAGTGTAGAAACCACCTTTTAAAGCTATTTGTGAAAAAAAAAAGATGTGAATGAAGGAATTAACGACCAAACAAGAGACAACTGTAAAGTATATTGACCCAATAAATCGCTTTATACGAAAGCTGGAATCCAGGTTGAATCATTGTTATTTGGAAAGTAGAGCAACAATGGTTGGACTCATTTTATCGCGCGAAAATTGAAAAGGTGGCCCCTTACTGTTTCAACATCACGAAAAAAATAACAATACAGCCAGGCGACGAGAATATACATTTTAAATTTTATAATGACAAATATTTTGTTAATTTTTTGGGCTTACAAGTGGTTTCGATTTTCATTTTATTCATTTATTAATATTTAAAGAGCTTTAGCGTGGCGATCGCAGCTTCTTCTGCACACCTGTTAGTCTTTATTTCGTGAAGTTACAAATTTTATTCATCTTTTTTTTTTTTTTTGTACATCAAGGAGTCCTTTTTTTTAAACAGCTGCAGGGATTGATTTGTCTGTAGGAGGCCATGGTGTCCCAACTGAAGTGATGGCTCCTCGTTAGGCTGAGCACATTCAACACCCTGTAATGAACTTCTCCATCAGTCAGCACAGCGACACAAACAGGCTTCAGCTCTTTCTAAAATGTATTTTTGTAAATCAATATAGAAGGTGCCAAATATGATCCAGAAGTCATTTAATAGGACGCATTTATAGGTTTAAGATAGATTTTAAAGGTCGCTTTTAATGCGTTGGTTCTGTGTCACGTAATAAATACAAGATACATTATGTATCTTTTTTGTTTACAAGTGATATCGCTCAGAAATGTCGAGATTTATTAAAATATTAAACCTTATGAAGTATTCAAGGTGCGGTTTAAATGTACGAAGTGGACAGTATTTCTTTAAGTTTGATTGTTGTGACTGAAGCTCCTAAAGTGCTGTTTTTCTCAGGGATGCGCACAAAGACCTGTGGCCACTAAACACAACTGCTCGCCTTGCATTTACAGAACCAGACCTGAGCGACTGAAACCGAATCAGAAAACCTCCTGTACATGGCAGCAATATTAAAATAAGCTCTAACTAAAATAAGGCCTGGACACAGCTATCCCATTACAGGAAGAGGGCTTGAAAGTTTTCATGGAAACTTTCACGGTCCTGGGTTTGCGCGTTTTCTCTGAACTGCCTCCAGAAAAGTCTCATGTTGGAATATTTTAACTTTACCTCACATGAAAGAAAGCGATTGGTGCCAAAAAGCTTCAGTGCACGTCAGGTCACGTTTACTTTTTTCCCCCCTCAGCGTTTTTTGAGTATGATGATGGGGCAGGGTTCTTCAAATATTATGAATATTTCATGAGCTGGAACTCCAGCTCAGCTTGAATGTGTATTTAGCCACGACATGGTTCAAAAACCACACACACACATATATATATATATATCTCAAACATGCATTATCATCTTTACATTTCATTTCCTTCACGCCTCTGGTGGAACATATTTGATCAGCGCTTGACCTCAGCGCGCAAACAGACGCGTCATGACCTGCTGGCTAAACTTTATTTCACCGTCCACCTCATACGTCAAGATTGTGACACTCATGTGGGGATGCAGGGAGGGATGATGGTGTGAAGGAGCAGCGCAAGTTTTATTTATGGCCCAAGAGCTGACTAATATAGACGGTTAATTCCACGTCACTGTGCCAGAGTGCCACAGCTATTTCAGGCCCCACGGAGGGGGTGATGAGGAGCCATGACGCTGCGCATGATCCGAACTTCATGCTGGCGTTTATTGTCAAAATCTTCCAGGTCTCTGCCAGCACGACAGGAAATAACATTACTACTATTATTAATGAAATTATTAAGCCTCAAAAGGTGACTTTTTTTTTTTAGCAGACTTGAGTTTTAATGCGTTAATCCATTCAAACTTCTCGCAGTCTCTCTCCTTTTTGAAGCTGCGCATTCAGTAAACACTTCAATCTCCAGACGCCATATTCTGCCATTGTGCTGCTTGAATCCCAAATTGAAATATCAGAAGTTCTTTCCAGCAAAGACGCGTAACTATTCCCTCATTCCCACCTGCAGAGAGAGAGAGAGCGAGCGAGAGGGAGCTCATTACCGGGCTCGGTTGTGTGCGTGTGCAGGCTGCTCAGCGCCGACTGGAGGCCTGACTTCTTGGGAGGGTCCGGACGGTCGTGGCTACAGTGATGTATGGGCAGATGCATCAAATCGCACAAGATAAACAAGCGATGAGTTTCATCAGGGCCATCATAGCTTTAATTTGGCTGCCTAATGAGTCAGATCTAGTGGCGGAGATAAGAGTTGTCAGAGGCCCGGCTCTAATGAATTTCTTGCCACTTGTAATCAAGGTTGCCTGTCTGAGGGGGGATGATTAATGGAACCCTGGAGGATTCCCTCGGCCCTCAGCCTTCATTACAGCTAATGCATTCTCAGGCAAATTAACAGCAAAATGCAGGCAAAAGCCAACGGGGAAGGGGAGAGAAAGTAAGGAAAGAAGGAGGGAACGGGAGAGAGTGATGGGAACAGAGCGTTTATATAAATAAGACAAAGGAGGGAGAGGAGGATGAAGAGGAAGATGGCAGTAGGGAAAGAGAGAGGCAGATTACTGAGAGGATATGGAAATGAGTATGGAGACACCGGGCAGTTAGGGTGCAACAGGGATGTAGTGGTCAGACGAGATGGAGCTGGAATTGATAAATGGACGTTTGGGTCTTTGGGGATTCAGGGTCAGGGTGAGACAGCAGAGTGGATATAATTACTGGTTAAAGAGGTTACAAGAGTGAAAAGAGGAGGTAAAACAGGGACCAACAGAACATATCCATATCAAGACAGGCAGCGAGGAACATGTGAGAGAAACATTTGCTCAGTGCCAGCTTGATGCAGCACTCCTCTGAGGGCCCGGGCGCAGCACTGACTGCTGGTGACCTCTGGCCAAGCAGCTTCTGCATAAGGAAAATATGGATTTAATGTTTGCAAATATGGTCTCGTCAGGTCTTTGTGTGCCCATCCATCAGCCTCAGACCCACCTCTGCAATCTCAGAGGCAATTTGTCTGAGAAGAGGTGGGCGGCAGAGAGCCCTCCTCACTGTTTAGCAAGCCCTGATGAAATATCAAAACACACGGCAGCGCAAACAAGCGCTCCAGTCTCACCACAACACACACAAGTGGCCAGGGTCTGCCAAGACACAAGGCATGGTAATAAATTACGACAGATTTTTATTTATTTATCTTTTAGATATTTCATCCCCAGGTATAAAATAAGCATGCGCACATTTAGGTAAAGTGTGAAGAAAACCTTTGAGCTCCTCACACCTTCAGTAACCATTTTATAACAACAGAGACAAGAGCATTACCTAAGCTTAAATTGCACCCACAGATTTGAACCTCCAAAGGGTTTCTGACATCATTTCTTACTTCATGACCTGCTACCTTAAGCTGGATTACCTCTCAGCTCTCCATCACCTTAATTGTCCCTCCAAATAGTCATTCACCGTGACCCCGAGCCAAACAGCGGAAACTGTATATTTCTCATAATCAGTTGATGGAGGCCAAAAAGAGAGGGCCTACTGAGCAAACATGAGTTCAAATGAATGTGAGAGGGATTCGCTTTTTCATGACAGCAACTGAACTCACATCCGATTCTGATGTTGCTGAAGGATAGCTGGTGATATTCTGGTGTTATTCTAAATTAACCTTGTTAATTTCCTCCCTCTGATGAGACTACAGAGGAAGGTCACTAATCTGCAAGGCGAGGTAAGCAAAGACAATAGTGCCCGATTACTAATAAGGAAGCTGGTTGGGAAAATTTGTTTATAGAGCTTTAATGTATGACAGAGCTGAGGGAGGAAGAGGAAAGACTAAAGCGAAACCAGGGGTCAAAGAGCAAACAACGCTGGCCAGCAGAGAGAGGAAGGGGATGAAGATATGCTGGGACAAGATTAGCAGGAAATAAGAAGTGGATTAGTGAGGGCTTGACTCCTCTGAACACAGATCTTTCAGTTTTCCCCACAGTGTTGTGCTGCCTGACACTAAGCCCAGCTCTTTATCTTAATCCTCTTTCAGCAACTGTTGGGGGTCCCCTGAGCAGGAAGTGAAGAGTGGTTTACTTACCTCAAGGCTGGCCCAGCTGCGGCATCCTGGACATGAAGTTTGATGAAGCAACATGCAAAAAGGGGAACTTCTAATTTGAAAACAAGCTCTGACCTCCACTGTTAGATCACAGCAGCGTAAGAGATAGAAGAGACAGGAGCGTGATGGATAATGAATGGCCAGCACACACACACACACAAGACAAATGCGTTGATTTCCCCAGATTCAGGGAAGGCTACATCATTTTTATTTGAGTGTTTATTAATAGGTCAACAGTCAGCCAAGCATCCAAGCATACAACAAGTTACTCTTTAGCTTTGTTTCACGTTCTGAATGTAAAGGAATTACAATAGGAAAATGAACTAAATCAAAACAGAAACAGAAAAAAAATATATTTACATACTGCATTATAAATATGTCAAATGTACATCATTATACACAAGTACCAAAGATGGTCAGTTAATGGCGAGACCAAACAGAAGTACCTTAAAAATATGCCAAAGAAGAAACAAAAAAAATCCAAACAAACAAACAAAAAAACCCCAAAAAACAACCAAACAAAGAAACTTTAAAATAGGGCTCGTTGGTCAGGAAGACCTAAAACCATTTCAGCTCAGGAGGAGTTTGTCTTCGGATAAAAGCATTAAGCTAATATGTACACTTCATCTTGTTTTTGGGGGAAAACAGACAGGTTTCTAGTGTTGTTTTTTTTAAAAATCATCTACAGTATGTAAATAAGGGTAATCACTGTACACGTTTAACTCCTCTTACTGATCCCCTTGGACAATAAAATGCACTCAATGAACTAGGTTGGTCAAGTAACAATCAGAAATAAGGCCAGTATCACAGTACAGTACTAGTAAATTCAAAAAAAGTCAGTTTGATTTTAGGTTTTTTTTTTTTGAGGGGGGGGTCTTCAGAGATGAATTTGACATTTTATTAAATATGCTTATGGACCTCTTGCTGAGAGCAAGACAGGAAGATCGATACCACTGTTATATGTGCATAAACTACAGAGCAAGAAGTCTGTAATGTACCTAGGTAGAACAGAACCGTTACCAATGTTGTTAATAACTACTATTTCAAAGTGGCTGCTCTGGAAAAAGATCTATTTACAATCTTCCCATCAAACTTTTGTCAAGAAAGCAAAGGAGCGCATTTACCAAAATGTCAAAATATTCCTTTACAACATCGCCTGGATGATCAAAACCCTCTTTTGACCTCATGGCCACTTTCTATAGGCTCTGAAAACAAAAAATACTGTAAAGCAACAACAAAACCATTCATAACTCGCTCTGTAAACAAACATTCTGCCTATGTAAACACATAAAATAAAGATGTTTTAAAACTTTACAAATGGCAGTTTAATACATCGACATTGTGCCAACTCCACCTAAAGTCACTTCGCGCCCGAGTCCCACTTACTCTAAATGAGTTGGCTTATGACGTCTGTGGAATACTGTACATTTGTGATAATGCAAACTCTCTCTATGAACATCTTTGCTCATTTTAATCCCTAAATGTCTCCCTCGCTTCAGTCACGTGGATGTGTGTTGTTAACTCCCTGCATTCAGGCTGACAGGTTCGCAGGACAGGGGAGAGCACACAGATTTAAGGAAAAGGTAAAAGGCTGCTCTTCACTGACTGACTAAGGAATAAGGCGACGGAAGAAGAACTACTTTTTACAGGTCTGTACATGGTTACACAGTTATGATCCCAAATAGTCACTGAAGGTCTGTCTTCTCTTCAGCATCCTTTCAACAACAGAAATGCCCACTCGCCCTCTGCCGCACGCAGTTACCGACGAAGACATAAGCACAAACGTATCGTACAGTTAGGTACGGACGCACACACGCGCACACGCAGTACCGGTGTATGTAGTTCACAGGAAATCTTCTTTAGAGTACCAATCTGACAGCCTTCAGCCACAGAAGGCGAACGGATGTTCCAGCACGCTTACGGGATGAAATCGTGTGAATCTGTGTCAAACAATTATCAACACAATCTTGTCACTGGGAAAATTACTCCAACAAAAAGATCATAATGGCACAATTTCACCGCTTTAATCAAACCTCTGAATCTGAATGAATTCTGATTGAAGAGGCACGCGTGCAAAGCCATGTGGCTCGATGGTCATAAAACATTATGCCCCTTAATTCCTTCGTAGTCGCGGACACTTTTAACCGAGCGTCATGTTAAGGGTGGCGAAGGAAATGACTCAATTTCACCCAATAGGAATTGTGCAATCAACTCCTTTATGATGATCTGAATCCATTTCCCTGTAAATTAAGTATCTAAATCATTTGGACTCCTTAACTATAATTGCTTTGCCTTTGTATATGAATAGTATGTCAAGAGTTTGATAGCTGTGTTGAAGACATGCATCATTACGAAAGCCGCAACAGCCACTGATATCAAGAGAGATTTAGTTTCTTTCCCACATCAGTGTTTTGTCACTTCTAAAACTATTCTTTACAGTTTTATGTTATTACACTTAGGATTGGAAATTTGAAGGAAGTTTCTCATTCACACTGTATAATCAGTTCACATCGCAGAAGGGGAAGACATAAAAGGAAATGTTCAAGCATTAAGGAAATGCTTTTCGTAGAGTAGGTGTGAATGCCAAAGTAAGTCATTTGTTTGGTTGATGCTTAAAAAGCAAAAAGCTTAAAGCTCGTTGTGATCGTTTCAGACCAAGATTGAATAAATTTAACAAAAAACAGGAATAAAAATAATAATATAAAGTAAACAATGTACAATGTCCGAACCCCAAACACCCACTTCTGTCAGCGTAGTGGAATATCTACAGCAGGTCCATCACTCCTGATACCTATCCATTCGTACTGATTTTGGGTTACACAGTGTGAAACAGAGGAGGAAGTACTGGGAGGAGACGCGGGTGGGTTTTAGGGCGCTCGTCTGCAGCTGATTTCTGGCTTCTACATGATGCTGATGCTGCGGTTGAGCTCACACTGGGCGTTGTTGTTGATGTTGGGGTTGCGGCGGCTCATGTTGGGCGTGGGCACGGAGGTCAGGCTGCTGGTATCGTTGGGGCAGCCGTGTTGGAGTAATATGTCCGCGCACTCTTGGCTTCCAGCTCGTCGAGCGTAGGACAGCGGCGTCTGGCCGCGGGCATCTCGACTTTTCACGTCCACGCCATACTGTGGGAGAGAACGGATGGAGAAAAAAAAGAAATCGAATTTAAGACATGAGCATGATGTGTAAGTAGCCACACATTATTCTGGGGATTTTTTAAATTTAACTTACCACTTCCACTGAAAGCACTCTGTAATTTAAGACTTTTTTTAAAAAATACAGTACTGTGCAAAAGTCTTGAGCCACCTCTCATTTCTTTATGTTTTGCTAGTAAAACGGGAAACAGGTGCAGCGAGTTATTGAAAAGTGCAACATTTATTCTTCAACCCACCCTGGACTCTCTCAAGAGAGATTTCTTGTAGTCTCTCCTGGCGATTTGAACGAAATTTTTCAAATTTCATCACTCTATAAGTTGCTGTTGCCACTGATTTTCAGTCCAGATCTTGTGTAATCTGGCATACCTCATTCCTTTCTCTCTGTTTCCCTTCCAAAAGAATGGCTTCTTGACAGCCGCCCTTCCACTGAGACCATTTCTGATGAGGCTAAGTGAACAGTAGGTGGGTCAACTGAAGTGCCAGATGCATCTCGCAGGAACTGTCAGGTCTTTGATTCCTATTTTTCCAAACTATTGTTAAAAATTACAAGAAAGTTTGGCTCCTTGAAACAAATGAGGGGTGGCTCAAGACTTCTGCTCAGTGGTGCTGGCTAATCAGCGGTATATTGAAATCTTCTCTTCCTCATTTATTATCTGTTTTTAAATGAAATATGTTGGCATTTATGTGTGAAAACAGTAAAGTTCTAGAATATTTAGCCCCACGCATATTTTGACTTGCCCTTCAGGTTCTCTTTTCCATTACCAAATGAATTCATCCAGTTTGTGCAGTTACACACGTATGCACATGCATGTGTTTTTTTAAGACTTACGGTTCTTAAACTCAGTGAAATTTCCCTGCTGTCTGACATCAAATGAACTATGCTACCCAATGAAAGTACTAATTTTGATACTATTTTTTTTTTAATACTATTTTTATCAAAACATACAGTGAGGCGGTTATTTTTGTGTAGAGTTCTGGAAAATTTTACATAAAGTTACTTTTAAACTCCTGTTAAATAAAACTTGTATTTCTGAATGCCTCTTTTGTGTATAATTATTGTTTCTAAAGTCTTGGATACAGCAACATCAAGCAAGGTTAAGACTGGGGTCATAGAAGACCCGTCTCCATAACTTTTTTAAATAAAATAAAAAATAATAAGAATTTTGCCGCGCTTCGACTAAAGCACTAATCTTAAATTGTGGCCACAGTTGGAGCAAAAGAATAAAAATGCTCTCCTGCAAAAAAATAAAAAATCTTTCTTGGATTTGGGCTCTTAAAGAATTCACTGATTCAAATGTTCATCCAGCTTTCACCATTCCTCACACTGCTCAGTGGAGCCCACTCACCCAGATGAGCAGCTGTGTGATGACTACATTGGCCATAGCGCTCGAGAGGTGCAGAGCGGTGCGTCCATCTCCATCCCCGTAGGTCTCATTAACCTCCTCCTTGGTGCCGTGTGCCAGCAGCAGCACCACCAACCTCAGGTCATCTTCCACCACCGCCCGAAGCAGCTGCTGCCCCAGAGGCACATCTGACTGGGGCAGTCCCACCAGGAACAGCTTCTGCTCATACTTGGCTCGGATCCAGCGCTCCTTCTCTTCCCTGGAGAGAAGGAAACGACAGGGGTACTGTAGGTCACGCAGGGTGAAACATGATGAACAGGCCGTGAGCAATTTCGCACCCAAGTTAAAGAACTTTCAGAACGTATCTCATAATTTAGAGGCGGTGATGTAAAGGCAAAGACATGTACAAAAGGAGAAATGCAGACACACAGGGGAAATATTATAGTAATTGGCCTAAGAGACTCACCGGAGTGCAGTGACATTTCTAAATTATTAGAGCACAGGAAAGTGACTAGCCTTCACTATCACAGTGGGAAATAATACAGCAAGATAGGCTGGCAAGATGAGAGAATGCCAAAGGGTGTGACGCTTCGGGCACTATTCCAGTTTCTCGTGATTACGGTCGGCAGCATGACGGTTAAAGCCTGGCCAGCTTTCTAAAGGTTACACATCTTGAACAGCATGTCTGTCGTGGACAATACAGGAAGGCGGGGGACGTATTTTTTATCAGCGCTGTCGGCTGTCAGTCTGAACTGGTGGATCCCCTCCACAAAAGAGGCAGTGTGTCTCCGAGCCTCAGTCTCCCTTGGGGTGGCTGGGCCCTGAGTCAGATCGATGGGGCTGAATGGCAGCCAGAAAGGGACAGTGGGATGTGGGGCTCCTTCACTCCAGCCTGCAGCAGAGAATAGAGGCTGAGGGAAGGCTCCATCCTCTATCACCAGGCAGAATTCTATCTATTGCTCTCCATCTTGACCCCCCATTTCATTCTGTGCCCACATACAAACTGTACAAATACGAAAGAAAAAAAAAATCAATATCAATACGTGAATGACTGAGCATGCCCAGTGTGGTACTAACCCGGTGACCCTGTCAGTCGGCGTGATAAGAGGAGCAGAAAGAGGCTGTTGTTTGAATTTGTGGGTGAGTGACAGAATGGGGAAGGTTTGTAAGGATAAGTTAAAGCAGCAACGCTGGCTAGAGTGACAAGGCTCTCATGGGACTCTCTATCAGTGGGTCGAGGCTTAGCAGCAAGTACAAGCTGACACTCTAACTCAATTCAACTGTATTTCATCATAAAAGTCAGATTTATTAATAAAATTAACCTTTTAGATAACAAATAGAAGATCCTATCTACACAGTGAATAATACAATTTAGTTATCATCTGATATTAAAGGGTTGGTTTACCCAAATAAAAAAAGCGGTAACAGCTCTGTTTATTTTTGTTTTGTTTTAGCTGTCCATCATCTATGATTTGATTTGTGAGTTTTGTTAGTTCTTCTCTTAATATTTTATGATTGCCCCGCTCTGTCTGTGGCGCACAGCCCCTACACCATTTCCCCATCTATCCATCTTCTTCCTCTTATCAAATTCAGAGTCGTGGGAAGGGGCCGGACTCTATCCCATAGGGCGAGAGGCAAGGCACCTGGATTGGTACCCTGTACCTGAACTGCAACAGGTCACCAGTCTGTCACGAGCTAACACAGCAACAGCCATTCACACTCACATTCACACCTATGGGCAATTCAGAATCACCAATTTAACTTATTTTATTTACTTACTTAATAAACAGGTGATTTCATTGTTGGTTTCCATTTCCAGTATTTGGTAGACAGATATTTATAACAGGCTGTCCTTCCACAAACACCACCCTGGTTACCCTCAGATCAAAAATGTTTTTCATGAAAAAGTAGCTGCAAATTAAACAAGGGGTATTTAGGCACAAATCACAGAGCCACATCCAAAAATCAAGAAATGTAAAGCCAAAAGAAAATCTATCCTGTGTGAAAGTGCCCCTTTAGGTACATGTCCACATTACTAAATCTCAATCAGAACAGCCATTGAAAAAAAAAACAGCAACCCAACTTCACCACGACTTCTTATTACCTTAGCAGCCAGGTGTCAAGGCTGCCAACTTACCACAGACAGCAACCATTTTCAGACTCATATGTGAGCTGCCAGGCTTACTTCACAAAGCAGTCAGTCTTGCACAGACGAGCCTGGCACCCGCCCTAACTACAGGAGCTAAAGCTGTGATGCAAGAGGGGCGAGTCTTCTCCTCTCAGCACCCAAGCAGAGATTGATTAACTGCAAAAAAACACCAGCAGCTCATAAAGCCCACATATTACAACAACCTTAAGATAACTGCTTCTATAGACATATAGGTGCACTTTATTTATTATGACCTCAAAGGAAACCTAGTAATGTACTAATGGAGGAGAAAGTCCCTCACCCTACTACATAAAAGCATAAGCAAATCTTTTCTTTAGGAAGAGGGTATTCTGTGAACAACAATACAGCCCTAATGGCAGGCAATTGCTGTGGCTCAGAGTTTTATGGTGTAAGACCTCCATCAATCCCTACTCAGTCATTATGTGTGGACAAGCCGGTTAGCAAATCAATTGGCCTTAGAATCGGTGGCCTGCTCAGAACAGGAAGGGGCTGTCCTGCCCTCCACCATTATTTCCCTTCTTAACAGCTAAAGAGATTTAAGTTTGCCTGAAAACTGACTGTAATCATGAAGGGAAAACTCTACAACCTTTAACAGAAAAAAAAAAATCTAAGCAGGGTTAAAAACAATCTGTTGCCCAAAGTTTGTTTCAGAAAGCTGGACGCTGAATGAGATGCTGAATCTGTAAAGCCCAGTGAATTGATATGAGCTAAATGAGGCAGAAAGTTAGCACCAAGATGTGAAAACAAAAAGGCTGAGAAGAGCCATTAGGAAGACGTCAACAACTCAGAAAGGAGCCCCGAGGCCACTTTGTTAGCCCTCACTACCAAATCAGCCCCGGAGACCTGTAGGAAAAGGCCTCGCTCGCTGCCGATGCTGTGCTTTAAATTCAGCAAACTCACAGTTCTTTCCATGCACTCGGCTTAAAAACAAGGCTAAAGCAGCTAGGTTAAGTTTTAAAAAAAAAAATCCTCAGCTGCTGCCACTTGAAAGAGTGTGAAAGGAAGTGAAATGGTAATCCCGCCTCTGTCTTTTGTTTGAAATAGAAAAACAATCCAAACAGAAGCAGGGTTTAGACAGTCAGGGGGAAAAATGAGACCCTTGAAAAGGACACTTCCTCACCACAGGAAGAAGAAAAATAAAATCAGCAGATTTAGCATGTCAAAGTGCCAGGGCGGAGTAGGAGGGGAGGTGGAGAGGGAAAGGAGAG
>VUQK01038621.1:5020-15663 GCA_015106715.1 Bujurquina vittata | reverse complement strand
GGGTAAAACATGTACAGACAAAGGTGATTTTATGTATATTTTGTACAGTTTTGGCTTAATTACTGCGCTGAATATGCCGTTTGTAATCAGCAAATGGCCTTTTTTTGAGTCTGTACTCCAGTTATCGATTAATTGATTACTAAATTAGTTGTCGTTTATTATTTTAATAATCGATTAATCACGATTAATCCGATTAATCGTTTCAGCCCTATGAGACAGTATGTGCTTTTGTGCTTTTCCAAAGTATTTCCCTCTGACACACCTGCCACTCATTAAAGAGATTTTGTACAGTATTAAAGAAATGTTAGGCCGCTTAACAATTGTTTACAATTGAAAATTTAGAGTGTGCGTACACTGAACAAGGCTAGATTTGGGTTTCACACAGAATTTACTGCTAGCAGCTTAGAAAGAGTTCATTGTAAATGCTTTATATGCTTTGTAAATGAACTGCCACATATCCAGCAGAACACAGGTTTATAAATGTGCCATCAATTCAAAAAAAAGAAAATACACACACACAAAAAAATGCTACATAATCTCCCAACCAATTTTTATGCTTTGTACCCAAATTTTATTTTCTTGATATAACACAGAGACATTTTATTTCAAACTGCTTTCAACTCTGCAAATCTTTCCATTTTTTTCCATCTATTTGTAGTGTTTAACTAAGATTTATGAAAATGTCACCTGTCGTTTGGAAAGAAGAGGTCTGACACAACATATGTTCCAACACATGCTGTAATGATTCTGCTGTTCAGAAGCAATTCATTAACTCTGTACTGTACTTGTGTAATGTCTCTGGTCTCTGCACATGCTTGAGCTCATAGCCAAATGATTTGTAATTACCTAATTATGTCTATGCAAATAGTCATCTCATTTGCATAAACCATGCTTGGAGGACTGGAAGCAAATAGACACAAGAGGAACGTTTTTGTGTGAGTGTGTTGTCGTATTTTTTTTCTGTGCAGCTTTGATCCACTAGAAATAGTTGCATGATAAACTATTTGTGTTGCTTTTTATTGTGAAAGGTGTAGATATAATTTGCCATTAAAAAAGTTTAAAAGTTGTTTAAGTGCACAGATGTATTTTACTGCATTCCATTCTGAAATCTGTTCACAAGGAGATGCTGAATAATAAACGGGCTCTGTATGAGTTATGAAATGATGGCAATCACATGGTGATAAGATTGTCAGACAAATCATCTAATCAAAGAAATTACTACTTTTTTTTCCCATTTATAATCAATTCAGCCTCCTTGCTGTGAGACACGGTCCTGCGCTGTTAAATGACAGATGTCTGATGGACGCCACTAATGTAGCAATCCCTGTGCCACGGCAGAGGGCCATCTCTTCGGGGGGAAAGCAATAATCCAATTAGCTCGACGCCGACTTCAATTATCTGATTTAGTTTGTGGAATCGACTCCAGGTCACAGAGAATCAATAAAGACTTGGAAGCCTCTTCATTTAGACTTACACGAAAAAAATCTTTATGTTAGTGTGACACATTAAAACAGTGATGGGATTACAGTATAAAAAACATTATAGAATCCAAACAGTGAACTTAAAGAAGCCAATATGTAAAAGAAAACAAAAGACAATTAAGTTAAATTAAAAAAAAATGAATAATTGCAAGAACCACGGTAGAAATCCATTTTTCTTGTCCAATATCCCTTCAGGTACAATAACTAATGCATTTGATTATAATTTGCGATTTTCAGACTCAAATGTTGTTGTACTTGTGTTTTCATCTTTTTAAAAACCTGAACAAAGCTAATTATTCTGTTGGCTGCCCAGGCAATAAATTGGAGGCATTAAAACACTTTCATTATGGAGATTAAAAAAGCAACGGATGGCTGCTTTCTTAAACTGATGAGTATACAAGGCAAAACAAATCCAATTCTCCATGCATAGTAATGCACACGTGAAACATAGTGTAGCCACTGAGGAAACACGCGACTATATGCAGCAGGAATCTTTATGTGTGACCCAGGTACGGTCATTACGTGCAGCTCCAGTACACAGTGCGGCAGTTCAGCTCTGTGTAAGCCGAGGTTAAAGTGTTCATCTCACAGGCAGTGAATCTAAGCATGAACTGTGTGTCAAAGGTATCGCTGCTATCTCACAGGCACCTGCAATGATGAGCTTGTACAAGCACCATTAGTGCTTCTGTTATTACTCAATTGTTGTGGTTAGCACATGGCTAACAGAGGAACCATCACCTTCTCGCATTAACGTCAGCATTAACCTCCTGACCATATCAATCTGGGAGCCTACGGTCAACAAGTTCTTGCCAATTAGAAGTAAATTAACACAGCTCTGCCAGTGGGCGGACAAGGAAGTACACAATTTAAAGCCAATGGAGGCGCAAACTGTGAGGAATGACCAAACTATGATTTCCCTCAATTAACATGGCATAATAAAAAGGAAATTATAGTGTAATGGCCATAAAGCTAAAGAGGAAGGAACAGATAAAGATAGACATCTACGTCCGACATTAAATGGATCATGAAACTGTTCGGTTACAGATTCATTCGCAACTTGATGGCTTCTTGCAGCAACACAAAAGCACTTTAATTAGCAAAACGTTTCTTCAAGATACAAAAATAGATGGCAACTAGTTTTTTTTTTTGTTTTGTTTTGTATTTATTACTTATTTACTAACTACACCGGACTTCCTTGAGTATAGTTATTTTAAAGTACCTGTACTTGAGTATTTATATTGTGTAGTTATTTAAAAGTTGTATTGCATTGCAGAAGCAGTTATCTCCTGTTATCTCCCTGCTGACTGAGCTGATTTCATGTGTGCTTTACGTGTTAATCGAATTAAACAATAAGCTAAGAGTCTTAGAGAAATACAAGAGTGACTCTGAGCTGAAATCCTCACATGAATGTCACTAAAACAACTTTCATCTTTCATCTCTTTGTTATGATCCTGAAAAACGTGTTCGCGCATTCATGTGTGGCAGCCTCGACCACTGCAACAGGCAGGCTGCTGCTTTTCCATACTGTTGCTACAAGGTTATTAATCACATTTAATGATGGAAAGCAGATGATGCCAGTTTTATCAGCAGCACACTGGTTCTCTTTTGCAGCCTTCAGTGGTCTTGGACCATGTTACACCGATGCCAGTCACTTTACATCCCAAACTATTCACTACCAAACTGCCAGATATGTATCATTCCTCAAAGAGAAAAAATAATTGGGAGCAGTTATTGTTAATCCCCCAATCTCAAAATTGGTATATTCTAATTAAAAATATTAGAAAAGCCAACTGAGCAGCTCATTACACAATATTTTTGATGGCACATTTCTTCAGATATAAATGCCGGCACTGGAGTCGGCAATGAGTGTAGGCTAGATCGTAAGCGTCGCATAGATTCAGCGAAGACGCATAATCCAGGCGTTACTCTGTCCAACAATTTCATAATAGTGGAGGAAATATATTTATGTAGTTGCACTGTGAATCATTTGGAAGACCATTTCTCCCTCCTTCTCCTGCTTCATCTTGACTTCATTTTTTACAATCTTATATTTGTGCGTAAGAGAAAGTTTAAGATTACAATGAGTTTCTTTTCTTCTTTTAATATGTTTGTGCTTTGCCTGTTTTCAGACTCAGCAGGGCTTCCAGTCTGGCAGTCTGATCTAATAGTGACCTACTACAAAATCTATTGGGGCTCTGTGTCATGTTAACGTATTCGTTTTGCTTGTTTTATTATTTATTTTTTGTACACCCCTGTACTAAAGGTATCTGATTGACCTGCAAAAATCAAACTGGAACCTCAAAGAAAAGACAGTGACCCCAGGATGGTGATTCCTCTATTGCTGTGCATGTGCAGCAGATGCACCACCGAGGACCTGTGGACCAGATTAGCACCTCGGGGGGTTTGGTGCTGAGCCCAGCTGTGCTGTCTAAAAGGTAGTCCGCAACCCAGGTTGTATTTTGTCTAAGCCCTTCAAAGACCTCTGAAGACCAGTGTGGCAAACCCTTTGAAAGGACTTAGCAAACAGCTCTTCACCTTGAGGACTCTTTATTTCATCTATTTGTGTGAACGCTTCACTGAAATGACAGGGTGCAGAGGTACATAAGGTGAGCTATTGTTTTGGTGTGTAGGATGTGCTGTGTTGTGCCGTATGCATGCATCAGGCAGTCACTTAAAGAAGTGCTTGCCGTTCCCGTGAATTAACGAGCAGTTGGGAAGAACAGGCCAAGGCGGTGCCATCTGTAAATGTCACAGGCACTGCTTGCTCATTTTACACATCATTAAAGCCAATATTCCTAACCTGTATCAGAGCAATCAGGAGCAGGCCATTACTGCGACAGGGGCCCCAGGGGAACCACGACCAAACTCAGAAAGAAAAGAGCAGAGAGGAAGAGAGAGATAGAGCACACTCTTTATCTATCTGACACACAATTCTGCACACTTTTACACGCACACACTTGTGCTCAAACAAACGAGGAGCACACCTTCCAACAATAAACAAACACATGAAATCAGCACCAATACCACCACCCTAATAGCTAGTGCATTTAACAACAGAGCAGAATGAAAACAGGGCCAATTATACATGTATCTGTGGGCAGTGTGTATAGAGCCCAAATGAGAATCTTGTTATTCCTTTCCCTCTGTACTGTGGCGCTCAGAAAGCTAAGCCATTACAAGAGTGGAGGCTCCAGGGACAGCTTTCGGAAATGAGAGCGAGTCAGGGAGTGACAAAACAAAGTATTGAGATAAACACCCACCATTAGCACAGGCAGTTAAACCTCCATTTCCTAATCCCCAGCTGGACTCCAGAGGATATTAACCCTTAGTTTACTAAGGTGCAGGACAACAGGATACTGGATTAAGCTGGACTCTCAATATAAACAAAACTTTAACAGACTATTGGCTGGCCCAGGTTAGCATTCAGGAGAAAACAGGTGCACTTAAAGGCCAAGAACCAAATATGAGACAGAACGTAGTCCAAAAAAAGTTATAATAAATTTATTAAATAGAGAAAAAAGATACATCAATTTTCTAAGAGCAATTAAACTTTTTGCAGCAAGCACTTACTAGTTGAGCTGGTGCACAGAATGCATTTAACATCACTGCCAATTGGTTTTGTTTCTTTGTCCTGTTACCATCAGGTAAAACTATAATTAGTTCCTAAACCTCATCCAGTGTTAAGCCTCTTTAGCCCATTCTTACCTATTTTTTAGCCACGACAAACTAAAACACGCAAGTCTGGTATTAAAGCCCATATATTTTTCAGTGTTTGCTTATTTAAATCTGTTTGCTCGATTCACGTTCATATACTCAAAGTAAAATTACTTGTTTCCATTGAGTCTACTGTGGCAGACTGACAATAAGATCACATTTGGTTTCATACTGGATATAAGATGACCTGCAGTTTTCCATTAAAGTGAAGTCCTTATTAGAAGAATGAATAAAAAAAAAATCAGCATTCTGGCCCTGATGATCCACACTTTTAGAGTCCACACTTTTATAAACAGAAATAATTTCCCCGACTCTCTCCTTTCACTGCTGATAAAATTGAGTTGAGTGCTTACAGGCTCTTTAAATTCAATCAGCTCAAATTTAAAATGAAACTACTCAGTGATTTAAAGTGATTATTCCTACACTTTAAAATTAATTTGTGAAATAAAGTCCACTGAATGCAGTTCTGCTCTGTCACAAACAAAATGCTTTACAGCTCACGTGAGCTCAAGACTGCATGTCTTAAAATGCCTATTTTAGTCTCCTTGTACAAAGGTATGCTGGGTTTACAATTTTAATAAAAGGGGGGAAAAAAAGGAGGAGGCTTTATCTTACAACTGTAAGTGCACCCCAAATTTTCTATGTGCCAATACTATGCTGCAATAGATACCACCCAATGTTGTTGTCATACTCCATCACATATTTTGGTGTTAGCTGCATGTTACTGGGTTTATTTCTTTACAGAAGTAAATCCTTTTTTGACCCTATAATTTTCAGCATTCTGGATCATTAAACCCAGGTTCTGCCTTCGATCACAAACAAACTATTTGCTATATGCGATATATATGCTATATGGCAGAATTTATGTTGCACCCTAATTATTTTTAGAGGATTCTGACTTGTATGCAAATATGTGAATATTGTCTCTATCTCACAATGGTAAAGAATCCAGAGCATGAGCCGGATCACCACCAAATGTTGAGGTGGTTATCAATTATGATCTTTGAGACAGTGCTTTAATAATTTTGCCATAGATTCAGTCCGTTACACTGAGGGTCTACTACCCAAGGCCTATTTTTAGGCTATATTTGTTCCCATTTAGTACATTTAAGTATAAATGTCTAATTTATACACAAAGATTCTCTTGTTATCTATCCACTGGTATTGGTTGCAACTGTTACTTTGATACCAACTAAAACACAAACGGAGTTTAAAATGCACCTTTTACTATAATCAGGCCTATAAACATTTATTCATAGATATTAAGAAAGTCACACTTAATCTTAAAATACATTTGCAATGAAAGTGATGAGTTTGACTTTGAAACCAAAACTAACTTATTCGTTCTTGAAAGACTTACATGCAAACACTCTTTTTACCTTATCACCCATCTTTGATGATCTCATAATCAAAAGACAGTTTTTGCTATTAAGTACATAAGTTCATTTCTAATTAATTTTTTCTTGTTCTTTTATTACAATTAATAATGCAATATAAAACTGTTATTTTTACTTTAATTTTAGTTGTAATGCATTTACATAGTATACTTTTTTAAAAGCGTGCATTATTTCCCAAATTATGCAAAATGGATGTGCAGCATGAGCCGACTCGGATTGATCTGAAGACCTCATCCACCCTCTGTACATTAAACGCATTCAGGCTCATATTTGTTTTCTTCCTAATTTCTGTGACCTTACCAAGAATAAATATAGTTCCCTATAAAACTGGAAGCCTCAGCAAGGAATGTCTCATCAAAGTCCCCCCACCCATTCTGACACCCTCCTCTCTGTTCTCATTGGACAAGCTAAACTCCCCAAAACAATGAGCATTTGATACACTTTCTTTAAAAGAGAAATACATTAATGATGCTCCCTGACAGTCTGCATTAATCAGAGGGGGCTCCCCCTGAACACAACTCTTTATCGGCCATCGATTTTCCAGTGGGTTTATGGCGAGCGACACATCGAGAGAGCTCGTCGCCGGGCGGCTGCTGGGAAACACATTACGGGGCTGTCAGTTGTCTCGCCATGCATCCTGCATCATTCTTTAAGCACATGAGAAGTTCATTACACCGCACAGATCTGACAGTGCATAGGATATTAGGGACTGTGTCCTTTGTGCCTATTCTTGGTGCGAGTGCAGCACATTAGACGTAAGAGAATTTAGACTTTATCCAAATATGGCTTTAAATTGATTAAGAAAATATGGCCGTACATTAGTTTGAAATAAAAATCATTTTGAAGCTTTATAAAAGTTCAAGTACAAGTGTATGCAAAGGATGAATGAACCCCATTTGAATGTATGCGCCCATCTGCGGAGCCTGGGATCTTCATACTAATGAACTTAAGGTTTTAAAATAAGTCTAAATTTCTCTCGACTTTAGCAGTGATTTGGAGAAGCCTCACTAAGTACTGTAGTGCCCTATTTGGAAATTATGTTGCTGCAACTGTCTCTCCAGGCTCCCATGTACATCCTACACGTCCCATGTTGACCAAAATGATTTCTCACCTTAAGACGCTCACGCTGTTTTGATTTATGATCCTTCACAACTACTAAAATTCAATTTCAGCCTGCATTGCATGCTTCTGATTTGCCCCGTAAATGAGATAAACTGATAGCAATTTATTCAAGGATCCCACCTCATCTCTCCTCTCTCACTCTCTCTCTCCTGTTCTTTTAACAGGAGACACAACTCATATCCCAGACTTGGGTGAATCCAATATTTAAGCGATACGTCTGTATTCCAGAGCATTCAGCAGAACAGACAAGCTGATGCTAATAGAAAAGCTTGCAGAGAACAATGAGAGAGACAGAAAACAATGTGCATGTTTGATGATGTGAGAAACATTGAGAATCTGCCTCCTCCTGTCTGATTACTCTTATACTTCCATCTCTGAAGTAAACCTATGTGGTATACTTATTGCTGTGATACAAAGGGGTTTGATACCAGCCATTACTGAGTGAATACTTTAATGTGACTCTGTAATTCTGTTGATCTAAGTAATATCAAATACAATTGAATTAATGGACATCTTGAAAAAAATATGGTGAAAATCACAGGACGCTTGAGAGCATCTCATCCCATTTCAAAGTTGGGATGCTGTTTAAAATGTAAATAAAACAATACAATGATTTGGAAATCACTTAAAGCCTATGTATAATTGAAAGGACAACAAGATATCAAATGTTGAAACTGTTAAATCTTACTGCTTTTGAAGAGCGGATAATGATTTTGAATTTGATGCCAGCAACATGCTTCAATAAACTTGGGACGAAGCGACAAACGACATTCCACCACAGACAAAAGAAAAATGTTGTGAAACATGTCACAGATAATTAGGTTAATTGGGAACATTCCTGAATATACAAAGGGCATCTCCAAGAGTCTGGAGTGGGTTTATGGCTCTGAGAAAGACTTTTTGGACACATAGTTTAACAGCTTAAAAATAGAAAAATCTAAGAATTTGGGGATTTCGTCATTACGGTACACAGGTTTAAAAGATTCAGAGAATCCACAGAAATCTGTGTAAGCAAGGGAGAACACTGAAAACAAAAACCAAATGGCCGTGACCTTTTTGTGCCATCTCTGCACTGCCTTAAAAATTCCTAAATGACTGCACAGCAAAACTTGTCACCACATCCAAAATTGCAAGCTGCAATTTGCCGCGCAAAGAAAGAAACAGACAGAAGATCTCGGGCTCCAGGCTTATTTAAGATGGGCACAGGAGAAAACTGTCCTGTGATCTGACTCAAGCTAAATTTTTAAAGGATAATTAGTTATAGTATTGGACACATTAGGGCACATGGCATTGTTAACTTGCCTATCTGCGAAGGCACCATAATGCTGAATGATAAATATAGATTTTAGAGCAAACTGGCTGCTATCCAGGCAGTAAGACAATGCCGAAAATTTAAATGTGGCATAATAGCAAAAAGGGTGCACACACACTAAAAATATACTGAATATTTTAAGATCCCAAGTACTGTGCTCAGTAGGACTACCACTGATGCGGATGTCACCACACACTACCCCAGCAATAAAAAGGGCACCACTTATCTCATACCACTTATCTCTGTGATGCTGATGATGTTCTCTCTATATAACAATGTGGTCAGCAGACCCATTCAGACTTTAAAGAGAAGCTGTCAGAGACCATGATAAAAAAGTATAATGATTATAAATGCTAAGCCCCATTTAGGAGGCGTCAATGCCATTGTTGTTGTTATCCAGCGTATCAATCTTGTTGATTGATCATCCCGCTCTGGTGACATCAGTTTTATGGCCTCTGAAATGCGCCTCAGTGTTTTCACAATGCCATCCAATTAGACTAGTCCATTCATCATTGGACTGAAGAATCATTATTAATTGGGTGGAGAGTCGACTGCCACTCCCCTGCTGAGGAGGGCCACATTCGCTATTCATACAACAGTAAAATAAATGGGAGCTTTGAGGGTGAACTGTGCAGGGGGCCACGGGGAGATACAAAACTACACACCTTTATGTATATCATAGGCAACAACCAAATTCAGCCAAAATAACGAATACATGGACTTCTTTCACGGTGACTATGAAATTTCATCAGTGCGTACAGAGGACGACCAAATTCGAATCTGATCCCTGAATAGCATATATTTAAATAAAACAGTAAATGGATGCAAAACCTTTCTAAAGTTTTTGCACTTATCCATACAGCAAACCTTTCACCTACCAGTTAGGGTTTTTGTCTGTTGTTTGGATCTATGTATGTATGAACAGAACAAGCAATAACCAAACATTTGCAGATGAAAGAATTAGATGATATATCGGGTAAATCTGGTGCCACGTGTTAAGCATGGAAATACATACAGACTTTTATATACTTGCTCTACAAAAGGAGCCCAAGTCTCTATAACAGTGAGTATTTTGCCAGTCAGTCCTGTGTGCAGCACTTGAAAGATTTGTTTTTTGTTGTTTTAGAAGTTTTATCATCTAGCTAATGTAGCATTGTAACTTTTCATACCTTCATTGCCTGCAGATAAGCCATCTGGCTTTGTGATGCCTGTGCTCTTTTTCCGCCTGTGTTTCTTGCGGTTTGCGTGTGGCGAGGGAGGTGGCTCAAGCTTAGGACTCGTTGCGCTGCCCACACTGGAACCAGTCGGATCACTCATCCCATTAGCTGGAAAAAAAAAAAACATACAAGATGAGGAAAATCTTCATTGTTTTTGAATAGTTCAAACAAACAAACAAACAAACAAACAAGCAAAAACGCCACTCTGGATTCTTATCCTTATACTTAAGTTTAATTTTCATTATATGATCACGAGTTGATAATTATAGTTCTGACTACTAATTGGCATCAATCCTCAACAAATACAGGTATGATGGTATAGGTTTGTTCATTGATTTTAGCTAGCTTTCAACCTAATTAAATTCAACTGTCCCATTGGTAGATAATTCTTAGTCTACAG
>VUQK01038620.1:0-11483 GCA_015106715.1 Bujurquina vittata | reverse complement strand
TAAAAAAAATTATTAAAAACTTGCTTGTTATGCTCACAGACCGCGTTATGATGTTGTTGGATGTTTGTAATGTTAACCGTTATGTTTTTCTGTCGAGTACCGCACTTTAAGATATGCTAATGTGCCGATCTTTGGCTAGGCTACAGGAGCATGCAGGCCGTTTCTCATGCAGTTTGCTGGTGCTCTCTCTCTCTTAAGGTGTGCATGAGGAGGCCTGATCGTAAAGCTGCTGTACTGTGTGTTTTTTTGTTTATTCAAACAGGTATGTGAGCTCCCTTTATTTGGTTTATGGCATGTACATTTGTTTATTTTGTTAATTTTCTGATCTTTTCTTTGCATTTAATGTTTAATTATTGATGTTCATATTCACTGATTATTCAAAGAAAAAACTATTTACAAAATTGCCACTGGCAGGTTAAAGATTAGTCCTCTCTGAGCAGAATTGTTTTATTTAGCAATTATTATATGATCACGATGCCGTGCCTTTTTTTATGTTTTGTCCAAGTATTTTATGTTTTGTAACATGCACTGTGATGATGCCTCTCCCCTCAGTCGGCTGCAGGTGCTGCTGAGGAGAGGTGTGCATGAGGAGGCCTGATCGTAAAACTGCTGTACTGTGTGTTTTTTTTGTTTATTCAAACAGACAGACCTGGACGAATAAACCTGCCTCAGTTGGCAAGGAGAAAGTCGACTCCTTCGTTTTCTTTTACACAACACAACGCAGAGTGGGGTTACCGCCGCCTAAGGGTTCAAAGGTCGAGCGGGACTCCGGTTACACAGACATTATGTGTCTGTAATATTCACGCTGCACTATATTCAAACTTTTTTTCTCAGAACCTCATTGAAGCGCTTTACATTTGATTTCATAGGTCTACCTGATGACCTGAGTATGCACGTCACATGCTAATGCACACTAGTTTCAGGTTTTAAAGCCACCATTGTCACAGTTCTGGGCCGTGTGCCCAGCGTTTTGTGTTTAGTTCTTTTTAGGTTCTTTTTTACTGAGTTTCTGTTATGTTCCCAGTTTATTTTTGGTTTGGTTTTTCATCTTAGTTTCCTGTCCTGTTATTGATTTCCTGGTTCCCTTTGTTCCTGTCTCCCCTGCGTCTCTGTGTTCTAGTGTCTGTCCTGTCCCTCTGTCATGTCTCTAGTCTGATGTGTTTTGTTGTGTCCTTTCCTGTGCGATGTTTCAAGTCTGCATTTCAGTGTCTGTCTAGTTGCTTCCTGTTTTACTTTGACAGTCCCTTGTCCCATGTGCTTTGTGTTTAGTTTTGCTTCCCTTGTCTCATTTGTTTAATTACGTTCAGCTGTGCCCCTTCCCACCTAAACGACATGACTTTTGTTTTGTCCACAATTAAAGTTTTAAATTGTAAAGATTTTTATTGTACAGTGTCAAAAGCCAGCTGTAATTGGGACAGTGTTTGTGCCTGAGTAGTATATAACACAGTCATCAGCATAAAGGTGAAAATCCCCATTCTCTACATTCTTCGTAGTGTTGTTAATATAAAGAATAAAAAGAAATGTTCCCAAGCCTGAACTTTGTGGCAGTTAAAGTCACTGAAGTTGAAGTTAGACCCTCAACTTGCACACACTGAGTCCTTTTTGTGAGATAGTTTTCAAACCAACTTAGCGTCTGCTTTGACAAACCCACTTGTACAAGTGTCTGTTTCAAGAGAACATGATCAACAGTATCAAATGCTTTGGAAAGGTCTATAAAAAGAGCAGCACAGTGCCGTTAAAGTTCATTGATAAAATTGCTAAGAACTTTAAGAGCAGCTGTTGTTGTACTGTGTATTTTTCTAAAACCTGATTGAAATTCAGATAAAACATTACGATTCATAAAATCCTTAATTTGGGCACTAATAAAGGATTCTAAACTCTTAGCTAAAAGTGGTAATTTGGAGATTGGCCTGTAATTATTGAAAACAGTAGGGTCACCACCCTTGTGGAAAGGGAAAACAAGTGAGAGATTAAAAATGTGAGTAAGGGGAAGAGCAATAAAGTCTGCAGATAACTTTTCGAAGTAGGGCTCTGATTTGTCTGGACCAGCTGATTTTGTAACATCCAAGAGCCGCTGGGCTTTATGTACCTCAGATGCACAGACAGGAAAAACTAAACTGATCACTTGTTGGAGCAGAACCATCAGAGCTGAGAGTAGATAAACTCTGAGCTAGATGTTATACGTAAGTCAAACAGTGTCCCAGAATTTTTAAAATGCTCATTAAAAAAATCTAGCATTTCAACCTTGTCTGTGATTGTTTAGGAATCCTTAACAACACATGGAGGAAGCTCTAGGCTACGACTAAATTCAGAAAGAGTATTAATTGTAATTTGCTGTTAGGAAATGATTGGCCTTAGCTTTTCTTAATTTGGCAGTGCAGGCATTATGAAGCTGTCTGAATACCAGCCCGTCTGCATTGTCGTTAGTTGTTCTTCTTTTTGCCCTTGCCTGATTGCGACCATAAAGGAGATTTAAGAGGCCAGGGGTAAACCATGGCTTATCCTGACCTTTTATTCTATACTATTTTACAGGAGCATGCTTGTCTACAATGTTTCTAAAACCCTCATAAAAGGTGAGTTAGTGAAAGGACAGAGATTGTCACATTTTTATTGTAAATTGTGATGATCAAATCAGGATGTCTGCAACAAATCTGAAATGTTACATTGAGGTATTTATCTGACTGGTCTTGAGAAATGTCAGTGAGTGACTGATGATGAACTAAAACAATACCAAAGGGTAAAACAGCTGTTTATTTCTGCCCATTTAAAAGTAATTTATGTAAGTTCCTTCAGTATTCTCTAAATTATGATGGAACCCACATGTATATATTAGTATTTCACTTTCTCAAGCATAATAGATATTATTGCTTAAGAATGAATGGTCAGAAAATACACATTTATCAGTTATAACACAGGTTTTATTGTACATGAATGGATAAGAATTAATAGAGACTACATTTGTACAAACTTACAGACATATATGCGTGCGTGCGTATGTGTGTGTGTGCTTTGATATGCACTGATACACACGTGAAAACAGTTAGCACAACAGATTTGAAATATTATTAGACCCCTGATGTCATTTAAAATGAGAGACTACAGTCCAAAATGTTCCCTGTAAGTCGTGTGAGGAGGGTGCTGTTCCCAGGCTTCAGCACTGTGGGGCAGGAGACTCAAAGCTCTCAGGGTGCAAACATCAAAACTTGGCTGGTAGTTTTCCCTTTGACGGTTTGGAGACACGTGGAGGGCCTGAGACTGTTCACTGTGGTGGTTATAGATGCTGCATGGTGAAAGACAGCATGAAGACAAGTATGACAATCTTACAGTGAAACATTTGTGCTTTCTGCTCAATATTCTGGTCCATAACATTTTTACGCTATAAGTATTGGATAAACTGTCATGAAATGTGATTTTGAAACTGCAGCATCCTTGCACCCCCATCAGGCCTGATTGAGGTATAACCCTCACTCACAGACTTTTTTTTCCTCCACTGCAGTGAACTACAAAAACGTGAAAATGGGGAATTATAATAATACCAGAAAAACTGATTATAGAAATAGTCAGAAAATAGTTTCAGTAATTTTTACACTGAATGTTTATATTGTAGGCAGCAGAGACAAAACTACTGCTAAAGATACTATCTGTGACTATTCAGTCACTGCTAACAGCTTCCCTGTCCTGCTTTGAGTTTTTCTAACTGCAGGCTGACCAGGGCTGTTGGTGGAGATGTCCAGAATCTAAGGTCGTGGACAGCTGCTGGCCAGATGAGACTATGATCTCCATTTGAGCAGACTTTTGAATGTCCTTTCAGTTCTTTGCAGCCTACAGCACGTGTGGGCTGAGAACCTTTGGGTAGCTGCACATTTCTCCACCAGGTTTAGGTGCTGGTTGAAGTAACATTTCACCTCCAGTCTCATGAAGAACAAAGGTCACCTGCTGCTGCCAAAGGTGGTGAAATTTAAGTCCATCGACAAGATGCCGAACTTACTTAAGATGTTGCTTTACACAGTGAACAGCCACAATAATTACCTGACCAGGCTTAGAGGCATGGAAAACATGAGAAAACGCAACTACCTGTAACTCTGAAAATATTTTAATACTTATTTTTTCAGTATGCAATTTATATATTTCTGGGGTGGTTTAATCTGTACATTAAAATATACAGGTTACACATGTATTAACTAAAACAATCATCTACAAACGTAAGTGTATCGTTAACCTAATAGCATAAAGGCATAAGTCATATTTTGGCCAAAATTGAGTTATCTATCTAAATGAATCGACACTGTTAGCAGAGTAGAATCAGGTAGGTATCTCAAAATATGCCAAAATAGGACTTAGGCCATTAAGCTACTGCATGAGGCTAAATATTGGCTTTTGGAGAAGTAAACACTTTGAAACAGTGAGGTGCTACCAATCAAAATTAGAGCTGTTTGGCCTCAGAATCAGAAGGCCTGTTATACACCAAATACAGCTTTATGAGCACTGCGTGGTGGTGGAAATGTTCTGGTTTAGGTCCCTCAGGACCTGGGTAGCTTGCAGTCATTAATTCAGCTGAATTCTGCACCATATCAGAGAGTGATGTCTGAAGAGAAGATGAGCCTATCTGCATGAATAAAGAAAATTAAGGGGACTCATAAGGGGAATCATAACACTGGACAATCCACCATGCAGTGCCTCAAAAAGACTGCAGGGTCGTGTGACAGCCTAGACATGCAGAAAAATTACAGCTTTGAACACAATTTAAATTTGGGGATTTGAAAGAATCTTTGCCCACAGCAAAGATTTCACGACTTTATTGGCAGTTTTTACGCAGTGGAGAAAGACAGAAATGTGGGTAACGGGGAAGACACACGGCAAATATCGACAGGTAGGGACACGGCATACATGTACATGGTCACCTGCTCAAACACCCTTTGTTGCCCTGGTGCCCCAGAGTCATCCATTCACACATTTCTTGCCTGGATTCCTTGGAGTGGATGGTGTGTACTCTGCCCAGCTGTCCTGGATATAATCCACGTACATCCCTCCCCAAACGTGACCTTCTGTAGAGGAAAGAAATCAAAAATCTGTGTAAAAACTCTTCACTCATAGCAGAGCCATACCCTTTACCCTTTACAGGCGTGTTTGCGCTCCTAATTACTGATTGGTAATAAATGAAAGAGACCTGACCTAAATGTAGCCACAGGGGAGCTAGTTTAATAAATTAACCATGACTCAGATGCATCAAAAATATTTGATAAAATGAAGTTTGATCACTTAAAGTTTTATGAAATGGAAAAAGGCTTCTCTAATAAGCTGGAAAAGCTAACTAACCTGACTCTGGATCAGTTGTTACCTCTGTTTATACCAGGCTAGAGTAATACAGTAAATTCAAGTTATGTGCAAAGTGCAGTTACTGGTTTTTGTTTCTACTTTCATTTCTACTTATTGTAAAGTTATTGTAAACTGTTGCTTATAGCTGTGGTTTACTGTAAATGTTATATGGTAGTACTGATGTTGGCTGAATGTATAGTTACTGTATTACTGCAGTACAACAGATGTAAGAGGTTATTTGAAAATAAATTAAAAGAAAATACATTTTCAGGTGGTTTAGATCATCACTTTAAGTATTATCCACTAACAGGAAGAGTAGGGGTTACATTATTAACAAAGCTGTTGATGTGAAATCAAATGTAATTTAATACTTGGGCACCAGTGAAATGGAGGGCCATTTGTAACAAAGTATTAATAAATTATGGTATTATTATGTTTACTTAAGCAAAAGATCTGAGAGCTTCTTCGGTCACTTGATCCAGATTTAGTTTGATACAGCTCACTCACTTTGATTTTAGCGCAGCTGCTCCATCGAGCTCTTTGCAGTCCTGAGACTCTCTGAACTCATGCAGCCTCACAGCGATGCCAGATCCTGCCATCACTGTCCAAACGAATGCCCGACGGTGAAAACTGAGTCCAGACTAAGATCACAGCTCAAGTTTGAGAATTTCCTGCATAAAGCACAGGAAACACCTTTGTTTCTACTGAATAATCATCAGTCAACCCTTATAATCTGTGAACTATAAACTATAAGTATTCTGGTGTCAAGCACAAATATATTTTGATATTTGGTAATGATTATTCTGCCCTCTTGGGGCTTCTAGTGAGAGGTTACCTTTTTAGTTATGTTCATCTTATAGTATTTTTGGTTTTAGTGTAGTACTTTGCTACCTATGGCATTTAATTAAAGTACAGACAAAAGACAAACACAATCAAAAGAATGGCAGTCCCACAAATTCTGCATATTTGTGCATTCTTTTCAGGCGAGGACTACTAGATAATACAGCAAAAAAATGTATTATGTTGATAACTATGCATCCCTGCACATTTCCATCCATAAGCATAAAATTGTTCAAACAAAAGCGGTCTAACTGCGCAGTGTTGCCCTGAAAAACTACCATTTTAGTATATAAATAAAGACAAAAAATGTCTTTACTCAATCAAATATGCTTTTTTACATATTCATGCACAGTGCAGATATTTTTATGCAATGTTATTTACATTTAAACATGTGGAAAAGTGAAATTTAGCTGACCTTCTGCTGGCAGTGTGTGCAAGCTGGCTATGGCGCCCAAAGGACTGTTCCACCCCCAGACAATAGCTCAAAACCACACCTACCTCAAATTCATTGGTCAAAGACTTTCCATTAGACTTCGTGAATTTCTGATTTACTTAAAAAAAAAATAAGGTGGGGTGGGGGAATGAGAGCCAAAAAAGTGATTTGTTGCCTCAAGGCAACAGTACGCCATAGAGGGTTGATTTAATATTTTCTGCTCTAAAATATTTTTTCCTACATAAGATCATCCTTGTTAGTACAAAAAGCAGCAGCCTCACCTTAAGATGAGAGCGACATCGCAGCAACTAGTCCTACTTGGAGAGCTAACTTGGAATACCAGATAATTTACTGTATTCTACACACTATTTCCTTCTCTTCTCTTCTCTCCTCTTCTCTTCTCTTCTCTTCTCTTCTCTTCTCTTCTCTTCTCTTCTCTTCTCTTCTCTTCTCTTCTCTTCTCTTCTCTTCTCTTCTCTTCTCTGACAGAGAAACCCAACACTGGACACTCAGCAACAGCGCAAACTGACACTGGTAACTTTAATCTCTCTCTCTCTCTCACACACACGCACACACACACACCTGTGGTATCACAGTTCAAATTTGACCTAGTATCGATTACGGATTTTCATGGGAAGCACCGCCAAGCTGTCGCGAATAACAAAATTGTACAAAAACAAAAATAACAGTAATATTATCACAACACACACATTCATTTGTCCAGAACTTCAAAATACATGTCTTTACCATGAAATGTATTGATTTACATTATGGGGACTGGGGTTGTTATCGTAAGGAAGATATCCCCCAGCAGCCATCAGATGCTGCCACAGGTTCAAGCTGCTGGGTCACCTCCCACGCTGCATTGAACACTTCGGCTCCACGCCCCTCTTTCCAGTCCCCATGTGTTTATACACCATGATTGCATGTCAACTTTTGTCTTCTGTTTCTTCCTTCGTCTTGTTTTCCTGTTTTGTTTTTTTTTTGGAAAAACCAGTCATGGCAGATGACTGAGTCCTCCTGAGCTTGCTTCTGTTAGAGGTCTCTTTTTATTTAAAAAGGCAGTTCTTTTTACGCACTGTGGCCAAGTTTGGGTCATCACAAGGTAGCATTGTGTTGGGGTTCTTGCAAGGTCTTTACCTTATAAAGCCCCCTGAAATACCTGTTGCTGTAAACTGTTTCTACTTTGAATAAAATGAATTGAACAGAAATTATATTTATGTCTCCACCACAGGAATAATGCCTGGACTGGACAAACACAGAAGATGACACTTGTCCTGATGTGTTGCTGTGTGACCAAAATAAGATGCTGTTTTAGGAATTAAATGACTTTTCTCCATTTTAAATAGGAATGTAGAAAATATATATGACAGCAGTTGTTCATTTTAAACATACTCTCAGGGGCCACTTTGTTGGGTACACCTGCTCAAAGCTTGTTAACATAAATATCTAATCAGCCGATCACATCGCAGCAATTCAATGCATTTAGGCATGTATACATGGCCAAGAGGAACTGCTGAAGTTCAATCAGAGCATCACAATAGGGAAGAAAGGCGATTTAAGTGTCTTTGAACATGTTATGGAGTGTTTCCGAACCTACTGATTTCCTGTGATTTTCCCACACAACCATCACTAGAGTTTACAGAGAAAGGTCAGAAAAAGGTAAAATGTCTAGAATCAGAGGAAAATGACCCGACTGCTTCAAGCAGATAGAAGCAAGCAGATAGAAAGGCAACAGTAACTCAAATAACCACTCATTACAACCAAGAGCTGAATTCTCTGAATGCACAGCACAATAAAAGAGTGTATATTAATGCTGCAGCTCAATGCACAACACAACAAACCTTGAATCAAATGGGTTACAGGATCAGAAGACCACACTGGGTGCCACTCCTGTCAGCTGAGAACAGGAAACTGAGGCTACAGTTCATACAGGCTCACCCAAATGAGACAACAGATGGTAGGGCCACAATTTGATGGAAAGAAAATAAACGTTTGGTGGAAACTTTGGTCCTTTTAGCATTCAAATGCCACAGATCACCTGAGTGTTGCTGAGTATGTCCATCCCTTTATGACCACAGTGCACCCATCTTTCCACAGTTCACCCATGTCACAAAGCTAAAAACAATCTCAAACTGGTTCCTTGAACCTGAAAATTAGTTCACTGTGTTCAAATGTCCTCCACAGTCACCAGATCTCAATCCAGCAGAGCACCTTTGGGATGTGATGGAACAAGAGATTCACATCATGGATGTGCACCTGACAAATCTGTAGCAGCTGTGTGATGCCATCATGCCACAATCTCTGAGAAATGTTTCCAGCACCTTGTTGGATCTATGCCAATGAGATCTGAAGGCAAACCCGGTTATTATTGTTGTTGTTGTTGATATTACAAAACTGAGAATTCATGTTTACCAAGTGTTGAGCTGTGACATTCAAATAAGGAGAAAATAAAATCAATTCAACAATAAATGGACAGAATTTGCATTTATTAATAAATGTTACATTAGATAGACATCTGTGAACAATATCCTCAAACTACCTCATTGACGCTGTAGTCTGAAGACTGAGACTGAATTGTTTTTTTTCAGACAGCAATTGATTAATGCAAAGCAGCAGCAGGAGCATCACTCCCACAGCCAGACTGGGACCGGATCCTTAAACAAAGCAGCCATTCAATATGGATGTCTGGGGAGGAAAAGAGGGGGGTTGCTATACATTTTGGTAAAGCTAAATAACAAACAAACAAACAAACAAACAAAAAACAAACAAACAAACAAAAAATAAACAACAAACCAAAAAAATATAATTGTACACAGTCAGAAAAAACATATTTTCTGTTCTGCAAAATATACAGTCCCTTGATTCAAGACATTAGTAGATACATAAAGAAGAGCCTCATATCTGCTTTGGATCAGAGGGAAGTGAATTATAACTGAAGTAAATTTGGACACATACAAATTCTGCACACACGCGCGCGCGCGCGCAGAGAGCGAGGGGGGAAAGAGAGAGAGAGAGAGAGAGAGAGAGAGAGAGAGAGAGAGAGAGAGAGAGAGAGAGAACAAAAGCCGGGAATCAACAAAAGCCCTGGATGCCATGAGGAGACAGATGCTGCATTCACGTGTTTTCCGTAAAGTCTCGTTTTCCACATATACATGTAGTCTACAATTCACAACTTCGATATGTTAAGAGACATGGCGTCAAGTGTAATACAAAAAAACATTACAGTTCAAGAAACCACCTTGTTTTTCACAAGATAAAATTAAAGGGTAAAGATTAGATGAAGTAGATAAAACCTACAAGTTTATATACAAACGTGTAGGTTTGTCATTAAATTCGTTTATTGTCTACATAATTTGTTGTTTAGTTTCAATAATCCGAGCTACTTTGAGATTTGTAGAAACTGATCAAAGGATGCCCCAGAAATGAGCTTAGTGGAAGTGCACTGATATTTTTGTATGTTCATTTTCAGTTTCAAATCACCACAAAGTAATCCCCATAATTTGAATAGGATTCAAAGCAGTTTAGCACCTTTCTAGTTTGACCTTATGGGAAGGATGAATCCAGCAGAGATTCATTTATGCCAAGACTGACACCCAGTAGCTGTCACTCACAACCTTAGGAGCATAACTCATACCAAAAAAGTATGAAATAAAAGCATCATTTTGAGCTTTTAATTCTATACATATATGATTTACCATTCAGTGAAACTAAAAAAAGTCCAAACTATTTGATGCTAAAGAAATAAATAATCGTGGAACCTCGCATGTGATTTTTCAGCAGCTATATGTGAATTAAGCAAAAAATGGGCCCATCTTCTCAATATGATAGAGCCCAAGGACAACATTATTTCTTTCCGACCTACTGAAGATCCACTACTATGTGTAAAGTCGAAAGAGAAGACGAGGCTGGTTTTGATTGAAGATTGACACATTTCCCAGCTTCTCCAGTACAAATATTGGATACATTTATTATCATTTTTTAACAGTCAAGTGACTATCTAAAGGGCTTTTATGTTTCGGGCAAAACGAGCTGAATTATTTCAGAGAATAAATAAATAGCATTTTGTTCTCTGCTAAACGCCATGTGATGAGTAGTATTTTTTTCCGAGTTAAGTATCGAGGGTGGCGCCCTCATATAATATAGGATACTGCACATGGATATGACGGCACAGTCTTTATTTTTAGTTGAGAATAAGAGACAAGGACAAAGTCCTCCAAATTCTTGACTGCCAGCAACTTTTTTGTCACCGTTTGTGTGAAAGACCAAATTTCCGACAGTCCTTGAAGCCAGCAGGAGTCCTCCCAGTCAGATCTGGCTGAACGTGACGAGCCGACTCGGAGCCGAGCGAGGTTTCCTGGCGGAGCTGCGGAGGGAGCAGGAGTCGAGCGGGTTTGTCTGTCTGTGTGTCTATCCGCCACCGCAGTCTCTGTCTTCTTGGGACACACGAAAAACTCCCCTTTTTGGATTCAAGGGTCTGGAGACGGCATCTGCAGCTATGGGTCCATCGTTGCCCCCCTCCTGTTTTCCCCACTGAGCGACATTACTCCGTCGGATGCTCCAGCGCCCAGAGGAGAGAAGGAGGAGGAGGGGGTATCCCTATCATTTTTCGATTGCCAGGTGAAATAATTATATCCTATAATGTGTGGGATGTGGACGTTGGAATTGTTTGTATGAACAGGGTGATATGAAAGGAGAAGGTGGGGGGAGACGGAGGGGCGGTCGTTTGAGGGGCACGGGCAGCGGGTTTGTCTCAAGCCCGGAGCGGGTGGGAGCGGAGGTTAGCATGCTAGCTAGCTGCCATTAGCGGACTGCTGCTGCTTCGTCATTCGCCAGGCTGGGAAGGATGCGGCGCCGGGATGCTGCTGCAGCAGCAGCAGCAGCAGCATAAGGG
>VUQK01038618.1:0-15589 GCA_015106715.1 Bujurquina vittata | reverse complement strand
GAAAAAGAAAAAGAAAAAAATGGGGGGGGGGAGTGTGCGAAAGATAGTGAGATGACATTTTCCTGTTCTGTCTATTCCATTAAGTGAAGCAGAGGAGTGCAGCTTGGCAGCATCAACTCCCTTGTGAAGAGAAAGGCAGGGGAGATGCGCGCACACACACACACACACACACACACACACACACACACACACACACACACACACACACACACACGAGCAATGCTGAGCTCAGCAGAGGCATGATCCCGCCACTCTTGCTGCGTATGTATGTTGAGCAGTGCACAGTCTCAGCTATGCTCAGAAAAATCCACTCCTCTTTGCCCTCTTCACAAAAACTTACACATGAATGTTAAACATGTACAAAAACCTGTAGACCGAAAAGATTGCTGCATTATGACTTTGGTTAAGCATCACTTTACAACATAAGCACATTTTTTAACTAACAGTAGGTTAACAAGATAAAAGAAGTACCCCCCTTCTGACTCTGCATCCACTGAAATTGACATATGGCATTATATTTAGGTCAAAAGTCGCGCACGCGTAAAAACATAATCCGCACGCATAAAATATTGACATGTTTGAGAATTGTTTTATTTCTAAACCAAAAATAATTGCATACTTTCATTATTTGAACTGGTAAATATCACTGCTCACTAATTATTAATTATCTCATACTTGTACTTGTCAGGGTTTAGGAAACCTCAGGCAGCAAGTTAACAGTTTCTGCAGAAGGGTTGTGAGAGACATCAAAGGTCAAAGCATCTGTGGGCTCGTACCTTGGGTTAGTACCTACCAAAAAATAGTCCAAGGAAGGAGAACCAGTAAACTGGTGACCATGACTTAGTAGCACAGGGTGCCACAGAAGAGCTACTACATCAAAAACGGCTGAAAAATGTCCTTATAATGACGCACGCGCATCAGAGCGCGACCATCTGCCGCCACTTGGTGTCTGATATCACAGGGCGTCTTCAGAGGCCTCTTGAAGCCCAGGCTGCGACAGATCAGCTGTTTATTGTGGCTGCTCAGTGTAGAGAGAATTATAGTAAGTAGAAACAGGCTACCAGATTAACTGTGGTGAGTGTAACATTCATCTGTGCTTTGCCACACGCTACAAATAGTTTCCATGAAGCTCAAAGCAGAAAAAAATATAAGATGAGAGTGCAATGTGCAGCCTTTTTAGATTTAGCATTTGTTCAGTCACGGCATCCTTTGTAATGTTGTTAATTTTGCTTAAAAACAGTTGTAGTTTGTATTTTAGTTGGTTTTAGTTTAATTAGTATGGTTATTAAGGCTCATGTCTATGCTAGAGAACAGAATATGAGCACAGCGGAAAAAAATTACGAAATTAAATGAATAAAATATAGGCTGTAAAAATGACCAAAATGAAAAGCGTGACTGGAAAAATGTGGTACTCTGCTGCAGTTTGTTCTGAATTTGTTTTTTTTTTGCCCAGCAGTGTTTGAATAATGGGAATCTCCCCGGTCTCAGCTCTAGTCTTTTTCCTTCTTCCGCTTTCCTTCTCAGATGCCTCAATTTGTGCTGGCTAATTGCATTTAGAAGTTGCATGGCGGTTGGTAACTGCATTAACCTCGGGAGTCACATCAGGCAGAGACTATTTAAAAACGCACCCCTATAGCGCCAGTTGTATTGTGGGTAATGCCTCGAGGAGGTGTAACCAATCACATTGGAGTGAGACGAAGAGCTCGTCATTTATTGGTCACACGCTTTTCAGCATCGCTCCACCACCTATTTCCAATACTGCCTGCTTCTGTCCCCATCCCTCTCCTTCCCCAACTTTGCCTTTTTATACCACACATCCACAAAACTGCTTGCTGCCAAATGTATTTTTCTGATATCACATCTCAAGACGGACATTTTCTTCTTTTCTCTCATTCAGAGGCAGCGAATAACAGAAAGACATTTGTTCATAAATTTACCATGACTTTGATTATCCATCTTTTTCACTCTGTTACTACAGCCCTAGTTGACTGCTGCCAAACATGGAGGGTAGAATCTGTATATGTGCCAGCACACTGACTCTTATGTGTTCTATGGCAGTGAGGGTATATGGAGATCAGCGTGTCTCAGCGAGGGCTTGTTGTTCTGCTAGCTGTTGGACAAGCTCACACACAGGCTGGTGCGTAGGATAAGGACAACCGTGACGGCCATGTCAGGCTGTTGTCCTTTTCTTCTGCAATCTGATGTGTAGGAGGGAGTCAAACAGGCACATGCACGCACACACACGTGCATAGAGGAAGAAAAGAAAACACACACACAAAAGCATACATCCAAGCGCAACAGACTGAGCTTAGTCAGCCTCCAACTCTTAAGAGAATGGAGGTGTGCAGAGGGAGATGCCAGGTGATCTTTGACTTTACAAAGCTTCACATCACTCAGGCTAAACGCACTCATTATGTAATACTTGCGAACGACAGTGGAGCATAAACAACAACAAATACAACTATTACAGTAAAACCACATGATTCTTTTTTTTTGGGGGGGGGGGTGCTGAGAGACAGTGATGCATTTATGAGACATTCACCCTTCATTATGATGACTGTAGCAAATTGTGGTTCACTTGACCCAGTTTGCCAATCTAGTAAAGCAATGTGAATCATAATTAGTGTCAAATAGTCAAGTAGCAGTTTTCATCTGTTGTTGTCCAGACTTCACATCAGAAATGCCTGCTGAAAGCTGAAGGTTCAAAGCAGCAGTCGAGCATTGGCAATATAACGGCATGCCCAGCGCTCCCGTTTAACTGATGGGAGAAACCCAAGTCTGAGTAAAACTCATTTTCTCATCACAGGCCAGGCCCCTTCCCTGTAGGGAACCCCATGCATGACGTGGATACCTTATTGAGGTAACAAAATGTGTGAGAAGCTGTAGCATATGAAATGCATGCAGACAGCGGTGATTAAGCTTCTGCAATAAACCCTTAAATCTCTGGATGTGCTTAAGTTTAACACTAAAGGTTTAACATTTAACATTAGAACAGAAATACAGAGTTGGTGCAAATATTTCCAATATTGAATATTTGAACTACCAAATTTGATTTCACTAACATTTCTAAAAATCTGGGGGAAACAAATGTGAAACGTGACCACAATCCCCCTCTGCTCGTATGTTATGATCTTTAATAAGAGGCCAGGAACATTTTTTAGGTTGTGTTCACACCAATAATTCATTTACTCTGGTTAAAATCAGCTGATGAAATTGTAAACTTTATCGTTTTCCCCATGGTTCGGTTTCTTTTCACACAGGGAAACCTCAAAGTGAACTTGAAGTGAATAAATGTGATGTGGCAGGAAAAAGAATGTTGTTTTCTGGACTAGTGGACAACATGGAGAATCAACTTTCATTTAAGATTGTGTACCCTGTGTGCGTTTTAAGGAACTCTGCCGCAGCCTAGAACGCAAAGCAGACCTGAGCTTGGTTGGATCAAGGTTGGATCACACGTTCACCATAAGTGAACTGCTCTAGAGCTCGTTTAGAACCCCACCAAGACCACCTCCTCCAAAGGGTCATGATGCGGTTGTTTTGGACTGTACTCGAGTGCGGTCAACATGTTCACATTTGCATAACCAAGCTGCACCAAGGTTAGCAGATGTTTTCAAATTTACACATTCAACCAACTTGAATATTTTCATTAAGCTAAATTTATGGTCATTGGATGACTTCAATTCCAATGTTGAGCTCTGTTTTGGCTTCCAAATCTCTTGAGGGACACTAACCTCTGCTTTAGCATCTGTGTGCTCCTTGATTTTAAATTTGAAGTTGCTAAACATGTGTTGTTGCTGTTTGGTGTCGCTTCAACAGATTGAAGCTCCGTCAGTGAAACAAACTGCCTCCTGACGCTGGAAACCGTCCTGCCCTTCCCAATCCAAAGATCTCAAAGAAAATAATAAAATCTCAAATCGAACCTTTTCTCCTTTCTGTTCTTGTGTTTTGGAGCCACTCTGTGATTTAGTGGACATAACGCAGAATTTGTGCTGTGGTGACTAATTATCTTTTGAACAGGTGAAATATAGGTCCTCTGGGACCAAGCAGAGAAACCTCTCAGTTGATTAATGACTTTAGTATCATAGAGGACATAAAAGTCACTCCCCTAAGGGGGAAAAAAAACCTTTTAGACAAAACGAAGCAGCGATAACATTTCAAGTAGTCAACAACACACAGGTTTGGTGTGTCTAAACAAAAGGCACACAGTTGTGCAGAATGGTGTCCGGGTTCATGACTGAAACTTTGCTTCTCCTTAGGCAGCAGGTATTAGCTTCCCGTTCCCTTCTCTTTGTACAGAAGGATGACAGTGACTGAAACATATCACCTTGAGTAAGACTTAATGCAGTACTCAGGGCACAGATCACTGTGCAGCCCCCCCCCCAAAATTAACCCAGCCACCCCACTAGCAGACACTCACACAGACATATCCCTTCTGTGTGCCCTTCTATCTCATTTCCTACATGCCCATATGTCTTTTATAATACTCCCTGCTTACGACTGTCCTTTGACACTACCCTTGAAACACAATTCCTCAAAGGCAGCATCAGCAAAGGAGTTTTTTAATACATCAGAGGGAGAGCAAATTAGAGAAAGGGGCCGGGGCTGATAATGAATAGAAACAGACACGTGACGGTATGAAAGCCAGAAGAATGTGCTAGAGAAGAGGAATAGGAGAGTAAGAGGAGGGAGAACAAGGTATTGTTTGTTCACAGCGGTCCAGGGAGACAAGCAACTGCCAGGGGATCACAGAGAGACTCAAAAGCACAGCAGAGGGGGGGGAATAAAAATAAAAAATGTGGAGACCCTGCTGTGTACCCCTGACCCTAGAAACTAGGTTAAGAGGTTAGAGACACAGAAAGAGGCTCAGATAACAGTCCCCCAACACCTCCGCTAACATACTCTGTCTAGCGCTCTCTCACAAACTGATCTATAAATACTGTGCGCTATCAGCACTGCCGTTTCACAGTGCCCTGCAACTGAGCCCTGCCCCACATTCAGATCATACTGCTCATACTGGAAAATACAACAACTGCAGTCCTAATAATAATTCTTATTTGGTGAAAAAACCCCAAAACAAAACAAAAACAACAACAAAAACAACAATTAAAAACTATTGATCCTCTAAGTACACAATTTCCTTGTGGTAGTGACTCAAAGTATGCAAATATTTGTAGTTCGCAGCTCATTGATACTGTGCTTTCATCCCATTGGAATCTGCTTTAAGCTTTGACCTTAGAAGGAAGGGAAGTCATGAGAGAAATAAAAGGCACGAAGTTATGGAGGGAATGGAGTGGCAGCTGTGTCTTCAGTACTGCCTTTTGGGTAGATCTGTGTATGACCCTGGAAAATAAGGAGTGGAAGAGAGGAAACCACTGACTGCAACAGTCACTTGCTGCCAGTACACTAAAAGAGCCCGTGGCCATATACAGTTGGGTGGTGTGGGAATACCTGAGTGGATGTTTCTGGGTTTTCCCTGTTCAAAACAGGTGGGATTATGTGACAATGTGGTGGAGGTGAAACTCTTTCAAAAGTGTGCACAGATACTTTTTTTCATTTTCACAATTACGATTGTCGTAACTGTCAAACTATTATATGAATTACACAAAATGGACAATATTCCATTTTTAGTAATTTTGGGAAAAAAATTATTTAAGTGGTCAAGTTCCTGCTAGTACCCAAGTCTGTCCTTGAAATTGATGTAAATGCTACATGCAGTAGAATATACAGTGGTGTGCAAAAGTCTTGAGTCACTCCACATTTCTTTATATTCTGCTTCCAAGGAGTCAAACTTACCATCTGAATGTCACAGCGGACTCATCAGATGAAGGGATGTTTTTCCAATCTTTTGGTGAGCCTGTCTGAACTGTAGTATCAGTTTCCTGCTCTTAGCTGACAGAAGTGGCAACCGGTGTGGTCTTCTGTTGCTGTAGCCCATCTGCTTCAAGGTCTGGCATGTTGTGCATTCATGCTCTTATTACACCTTGGGTGTAATAAATGGTTCCTATCAGCTCAAATAAGCCTGGCCATTCTCCTCTGAGCTCTAGCATCAACAAGGCATTTTCCCCCAGAAAACTGATGCTCACTGGATATTTTCTCTTTTATTTGGATTCTCTGTAAACTTGAGAGGTGACTGTGTGGGAAATTCCCGGCAGATCAGCAGTTTGTGAAACACTTAGACCAGGGGTGTCAAACTCCAGGCCTCGAGGGCCAGTGTCCTGCAGGTTTTAGATGTGTCTCTGCTTGAACACACCTGAGTCAAATATACAAGTCATTAGCAGGACTCAGGAGAACTTGACTGCATACTGAGGAGGTGATTCAGCCATTTGATTCAGGTGTGTTCGATCAGGGACACATCTAAAACCTGCAGGACACCGGCCCTCGAGGCCTGGAGGTCGACACCCCTGACTTAGACCAACCTGTCAGGCACCAACACATTCAATGTTATGCAAATCATGTTTTCCCCCATTCTGACTCTTTGTTTGAATAAGGAGACAAACTTCCTTGTGATTTTTTTTTTTTAGTGAGATTGAGCAATAGCTCTCTTCAGTCTTTCTGGAGGTCTTTCAAAGTTTCTCTTTGGACATTGGCTGCTTTTTCACTTATTTTCAGTCTCGTCTTTGTACCTGACCATTTTCAGAGTATTTTTGAATCATTCAAGCATAATCATTCCGTCACCTAACTCGAGGAATGAACCAGTGTTGTGTTTGCACATAAACAACTCAGCAAAGAGCAAACTTAGCAACAGCTTCATTTTTCAGCAATGATCCCAGACACTGCAATCAATCCATGACTGCAACAGTCATGCACTGACCTCCCCGGAGCCTGGACCTCAACATTATTGAAGCATCTTGTCAGAGAAAGGAACAAAAGGCAGCCAACATCTAAAGAAGAGTTGAATGTCCTTCGTGAAGCCTAGAGAACTATTCTTGAAGACTACTTAAAGAAATTACAAGAAAGCTGCCTAAGAGAGTTCAGGCCATGTTGAATAAAGGTGGTCTTTCAAGCTTGTTAGAACTGTACATACTCTCCCCCCCCATCTATTCTGTATTACGTCTCAATAAATCACTGCACCTAGTTCCCATTTTTCAAGCAAAATATAAAGAAATGAGGAGTGACAAGACTTTTTCACAGTATACTGTATATCTGTGAAGTGGTACATAAACTGCACTGCTGCAAAGGTTAGATTAGCGCTAATGAACCTCTGTTTGAAAGGTGCAAGGCAAACCTCCTCTGCCTAAGCTGAATGCTAATTCACTATAAAATCTTCCAATTATGTTTCTGTGTGCGTATCACAGATGTCACATTAGCTGCATGCTCATGCTCATGCTCAGCTACACACAGTTTTAATATCTCTGGTACCAAAATGTGGTTTGAGTGTGCGTGCATGTATATAAACATGTTTCTGTGTGTACGCGTGCGCTCTTAAGAGACTCACCAGTGAGGTTGGTACGTGCACTGTAGGATCCCAGGTATCGCCCGTCTGTGTTGGGTGTGTAACACTCAAACAGACCTTGGTCCTTGGCCTGCACCTTGGTGATGTGCAGCAACGCTGAGTCACTGCTCAGCTTCTCCACATAGATTTCCCCACTATTCACCCTCTGGGAATACACAGCATAGGCATAGTTTTTCGTGGACGTGCTCACAATGCGAATCTCCCGGTCGGGTGCTGAGGGGAGGTACATGGACCACTCGAAGTTCTGCTCTGTCCCCTCTTTGTAGCCTGTCACGTTGCACCAGATGGTCACATGTGAGCCTTCAGTCCGTATGAGCGGTCCACTTTCCACCATCACCACCCTCTGCGCCACAGCAGCACCGGCTAAAGATAGGGGTAGAGGGAGAAAAAAAAAAGTGGACAGGGAGAAGGCAGGAAGAGAGGAAAGAGAGAACACGGATTACAAAACTGCAGTTTAAATATTTAGCATTAGCAGAGTTTATGCCCCTCACATCTCCCAGGAAATACAAAAACAGTGTGACATGTGCAACTACGCATTCACGGGAGGCTTACCAAGGTTGAGGTGTCCACACACTCAAACAGGTTACTAACAGCTATCATCTAATCATGCTCACTGCAAATCACACACACTCACATGTTAACCCTTCTCCACAAGGACAGCACTGCAGCTGTACTACACTGTGGTGAGAGGCAGCCATCTGGGAGTCAGGACAGAGGTCAGCATGAGCTGGTAAAATGCAAGCTTGTAGGGCATATTAAGTGTGTCAAGCTGTACAGACCACAGCTGTGGTTGAAATGGATAATAAAACACTGGTTTGCTTCATGCATCCCTAATCTTTAGTCCACATCACGAGTAAAGGTGTGAACAGATAAAGTATTAGAAATCAAACCGATAAATCAGCTGGGCTTGTTTACTGTCTTTGTTATGGGTAACATATTGGTATCAAGGGTGGCAGCAGGAAGTCTCAGCATAGAAATATTTAATAAACTTTGTGGTCTTTAAAGTATCTGTGAGTAATCAAGCATATTATAGGCTGCAGAATATATACATGTCATTAGATTAATTCGTGAACATTTTCATTGACGTTAATTAAATGTCATAAGGTGCAGTTTAATCACACACATTAACGTGGCACCGTCAGCGATCAAAACTCCTACCAGTCAATTCAAAATACAGATTTATTCAGTACCAACATTATTCACACTGTTATTTTTTTTAATCTACCAGTGTGACATTTGCTAAGAAGGTAGCTTTAAAACATCTTTCCCGCTGGCTATACACTGTTCTCATTTAAAACAAAAATAATTAGTGAACTAAACCATCACCGATGCACTGAGGACAGCAACAAAATGTGAGCAAACCAAGCCCTTGTCAAGACTGATTATCATTACTCTTTGTAGCCTATATTTAGGCATATAGCATATGGGAAGCTTGCCTTAACGCCTTATACATGCGTGCGTGCACGCGCGCGCACACGCACACGCACGCACACACACACACACAGAACATTCACCATTCAGGGAACAACTACAAACATCCCACTCATTGGGGCCAGAGACAACAGAGCATTTACACATACCCCCAAATCCAGACAGAGTGACAAGTACGCTGTTTCCTGTCTGCACAAGCAACTGGGGATTGCAGCTGTGTTTTTGTGTGCGCGCGTGCGTGCACGTAAGAACGAACGTCTGTAAGAAGCTGTGTCTGTAGGCACAATGCTCAGCATTAATAATTCACAAGAACAGCTTTTTAACTTTAACATCCTCACTCCTACCATAGTAACTTTCTCTCACACTTCCACTACACCCGTCCTTTCATTCACTGTTAGCGCACGTTCGTTAACACCCATGTTTGCCTATCCAAGTGAGCCTCTGTGCGCGCCTTGCGATAAAAAAAGGTCGATCTTGTGGAAAAACAAGACACTTTGTGTGCTCGCGAAGTCTGCAAAACGTAGGGGAACGAGAGGAAGAGTCACAATGATTTTGTTGTATGAGAATACATCCATGAGAGTCTGGGCAGGCATCTCAGTCTGTGTGAGGAGCTCATGTGTATCGTTTCATTTTTCCTTGGTTCCTGAGATTCCTGAACACATTCCACAAACAAACAATTTTTACAAATCTATTATAGTGAGTTCCTCACTTTAATACTCTTTGAAATCACTTAGAGTGAAGTGAAAAGTGATTAAAATAGTCATTCCTTTTGGCAAGGATATAAACTGTATGCCTTCATAATTGTGAAAGCAGCGGCTTTAGATTTATTGACCTTTTCCTTAAAGAAAACAAAAGACAAAGAATGTTAAATATGTTCAGGCAGCACAAATTATGTTGTGATATTATTGTATTATTGTAGAAACAACATGAAAAAACTGAAATCTCATTTTAGCTCCCTGTAAAATCAGCAAGCCCTGCTACATTCCCCTATAAATATTATAGGAAAAGTACACGAAATGACAAGTGTTCCAATTCTTAATACTTCTGTAGCAATATGTGTGTGGGGGTAATAATAATATTACCATTATCAGCAGTATTGAGTCATTTTTTTGTAACACGTCAACAGTGCTTTATTTACAAATGTAATCAATAATGCGCTAGCCTTTTAAGCAAGTCATCTTTTGTTTGCACATAGAAATGGAATGGAATAAAAAATAGGCACTTAGGAAAATATTTATCCCTGGTTTTCTGTGGAGCCCCCCTGGGGGTCATGTGGTAGAAGAAAAATAATTAGATGAGGATTCACAGGAATGGATTAATAAACTGCACACAGCACTCAGATTGGGAATTCAACATGTTTTCATTTATTATTTAATATATTTTGGTTGATAAACTTGCATGTTTGTCAATTTGTATGCAATCTGCGTTCTCTTTCTGTCTTTCTTTTTTTAAACTAATTTGCCAGCTTTGCACATCTCTTCTGACCTGTACATACTGCTGTACCAGACTGCAATAAATATAGGGGACATAACCTAAAAATTTGGCAATTGGCTTTCACTTAGAATTAAAAATCTTACCACAGAGAGCGAGCACTCTAGACTTAAAACCAGACGGAAGGTCTGCAATGAAATGTGCTAACAAAATCTGGCTGACCACAGCGTGGAATGCAGTAGGTAAGAGAAAGAGTGAGCAATAATGACTCAGACCTTTGTTCCCCAATGTTTCTTTGCTGTGATGTCAGTGTGCTAATCTGGCGGCACCCGGTCTACCCACATCCAACTCTGTACCGCTGCATCACTGCTCCCCACACTGCAGCGTCTCTTCTAGAAGTGCTAGAAACATATTACTCATACATCCAAAACCATACAACTCATACTGTGTTGGTGCACTAAGAGCTTTCCTCCACTTGCCTGTCTCTTGTCATCCTCATGAAACAAGCCTCTCCTCATTTCTGATTACTCTCACTCCCTTCCTCCATGTTTCACCAATCATCAATCCTCCCCTTCGTCCTGCTCCTGCAGTCTCTCTTTCTCTGGATATTCCTGTCTCTTTTCTGTGCCTCACGCTTCTCTGCATCTTTTCAAGCAGGATTTAAGCAGCTCTGTGAAACTTCAAAGTGCCCATCGCTCTGCAGGCTGTTTAGAAAGGATGACAATGACAAACCAAACCCTCCAGACCTTCGACTGATCGCTCTATTCCACCACCCTTCCACAGTAATCCCGAGCCCGTAACCCCACCCCCACTTTTTCACCTCTGGCTGCGCTGCCTTGTGCCCATATTTGTTCAACAAGGCCTCAAATATTCTATTATTAAAACTCATCTCCATCTCTACAAACCGCAGATGTCTTGCTTTGATACCCTTCTCTTTCTCCTACCCTAGCTCTCTCTGGCGTTCCTCTCCTGTGTCTCATCCCTCATCGTCAGTTGCTTCCCACACAACTTCGGTGCAGGAAGGAAGCATGCATCCCATGTCAGATGGAGAATGACCACAAGCAAGCTGACCTTGCTGTTGATCGGTTGGAGCATATAGCAAATGGGAGCAAATGATTCCAAGCACACATACACATACAGACGCACACGCACGCACACACACACACACACACACACAAAGCTGCAAAGAGGATTAAGCTAAGAGGAAGGGGGGGTTAAACACTAATCCAATCATTCGTGGCCAGTGTCTTATTCTCAGCGGAAACAGCAGCGAGGCCACTCACATTCATTCATACCTACACCTCACATCATCACTCTTCTATGACACATGATAATTATACACCTTGAAAGGTGTATAATAAAAAACACTCTAGGGTGTAAGTAATATGGAGGACATTCACAGCAGTGTGAACACATGCTAATGCAGAGAACAGAGCTGTCCATCAACTCTTCGCACTTTACTTCAATTTTTAATTACATACCCATATGTATATATAAATATCATAATGTATATTACACACACACACACACACACACACACAAGTTGAAACAACCTAAAAATGATCTAAAGGTGAGGCTTCAGCCTTGCTTTAGTAATACATCATATCACTTAAGTGCAAATGTAGATACTGCCACAGTGAACGATTGAGGAGCATTAGAAAACGATAACATTTTCAAGTTTGGCACATGATTTAATCAATTCGCACATATTTAATTAACACTTACTAAAGGAGGCAAAATAACTGTCAAGTCATGTAATAAATCATCATATGCTGCTCTAATAAATAATAGTAGATTCGTCTTCTTTTAAACAAATTTTATTAAATCATCTTATTCTGAGTGAGTAGGTACCATCAAAAATTCAGAGCTGGAACAACAGCCATCGGTGTTTCACATTAGAAGTCTTCATATTTCTGTGGGGTGTTTTGTTTTGTTTTGTTGTTTGGAGTTGATTTCACTGGCTTAAAGCAGTGGGAAAAGGTGATCACAACTCCAAACATCCATCCATCCATCCATTTTCTTAACCTCGTATCCAGTTCTGGGTCGCACGGGGGCTGGAGCCTATCCTAGCGGTCACTGTCCGAAAGCCAGAGTACACCCCGGACAGGCTGCTGAGCCACTGCAGGGCCAACAAACAGAGAAGACGAGCCTTCGCAGTCACATTTGCACCTACAGCCTATTAAGAATCCTCACTTAACCTAACGTGCATGTCTTTGGAGTGTGGGAGGAGGCCGAATTACTCAGAGAGCACACACAGCACAAGGAGAACATGCAAACTCTATACAGAATGGTCCCAGCTGACCACTAGGCTCAAACCCAGAACATTTGTGCTGTGAGCCAACACTGCTAACTACTGTAACACAATGCTGCCATAGATGCAAAGACTAAAATGAATTTAGGAACAACTTGAATCAAAGGAGCATAAAAACAGCCCCCCAAAACAGCAAAAAGCATCTCTCCCCCCCCCCCTTCACTGCACTGTGGTGTCACTGAGTGTATGTGTAATTATTATTCATTTTTAATAATGTCAGTTCAACTTCTCAGTTGTCTGATTAGCTTCCCCCCACTGACTGCCATTTCCGCCCTGTGAGTTCCTGCTTTTTTCTTCACAGCAAGCTGGTTAACTTCTGTTTATTTCACCTCCAATCATTTGGTAATCTCCACCACAAGTAATCATGAAATACTGACTAATAAAGTTGCAATTTATGAATATTTAATATTACAGAGAGATACCCAATACATAAAACTAAATAAGCTGTGTGACTATTTTCGTTCAGCACACACTGCTTTGAATCTCAAACTTTGATTATAGCCCATGTTTGAGGTTTTGCCAGCACCTAATGGTCTGAAGGAACAGCAACCCTTAACCTTAAAGCTTTTCACCAAAAAATAAAAATAAAATTTTAGGAAAATGGAATAGAGAGGGCAGTCAACTAACTCAACAAAATATGAAAACATATTAAATCATACAAACGTGATACTTGCTATAGATAAAGCAGTGGACTATATCAATGTTCCCAAGCGAAGTTCAGAATTATCCACCAGAGTAAGGTGGCAATAAGGAGAGCAAAGAATTACACAGGAGGCAAAGAAGAAAAAGGTAAGAAAGGGTTGCCTCCAGGTTGCAGAACATTACAAAATGCACAGAGATATTTGAAAACTGACTTTTTTGTTAGGTACACCTTGGGCTTTAATGCCTTTTGCCTTCAGAACTGCCTTAATTCTTCCTGTCAGAGATTCAACAAGGTGCTGGAAACATTCCTCAAAGATTTTGGCCCATATTGACGTGACAGCATCACACAGTTGCTGCAGATTTGTTGGCTGCACATCCATGATTTGACTCTATAATTCCACCACATCCCAAAGGTGCTCAATTGGATTGCGATCTCATGACTGTGGTAACCATTTGAGTACAATGAACTCACTGTGATATTCATGAGATTATTTGAGCTTTGTGACCTGGAACATTATCCTGCTAGAAGCAGCCATCATAAGATGGACTGTGGTCATAAAGCAATGGACATGCTCAGCAGCAATACTTTAGAGGTAGGCTGTGGCATTTCCTCCACACCATTACACCACCAGCAGCAGCCTCAACCGTTGATACAAGGTAGGATGGATCAATGATTTCATGTTGAGGACGCCAAATTCTGTCCCTACCATCAAATGCTGCAGTAGAAGATTTCTACTCTTCTATTGTCCAATATTGGAGAGCCCGTGCAAATTGTAGCTTTGTTTCCTGTTCCTGTTCTTAGCTGACAGGAGCTGCACCCAGTGTGGTCTTCTGCTGCTGTATAGCCCATCTGTGTCAAGGTTCATCATATTGTGTGTTCAAAGATACTCCTCTGCATACCTTGGTTTTAAAAAGTGGCTGAGTTACTTTTGCCTTCCTATCAGCTTGAAGCAGTCTGGCCATCCTCCTATGGCCTCAACAAGGCATTTTCAACTAAAAACCTGCCCCAGGAAAAGAGGGAAAATTCCAAGTGAGCAAGTTTCTACGTAAACCCCAGAGATGCAGGAAATCCCATCAGACCAGCAATTTCTGAGGTACTCAGACCAGCCCATCTGATACCATGCTATGTTTGAGTTTACTCAAAGCCCCTTTCTTTCTGATGCACAGATTTAACTTCACCAGGTCCTCTTGACCACACCTATGTGCTTAAATACATTGCCCAAAGGCTGCCATCCGATTGGCTAGTTGGATATTTGTGTTATTGTGCCGCTGAACAGGTGCACCTAGCAAAGTGACCAGTCAGTGTATAAGCATGCCGCTGAATTATGTGCTGCCATTTGTGTTACACATAAAAATAAAGGCCAAAGAGAGAGATGAAGAATATTTTCCTGTCCACTCTTCCTTGCACTCATTAACCATTCTCCAAAATCACTCTGTCTTCCTCCCTCTAGGCCCCTGAAAGCATTTGACCCCGTTAACATCATTACCAGAGACATGAGGAGTGCCAAAGATACAGAGAGATTCCAAGATGAGGCAAAACACAAGGAAAGAAGATCAATGGAGATTTTTTTTTTTGGTAAGGGGGTACATTAGCAGTCAGTGGGGGTATGATCACATTACAATACAAATTCTGCCTCTTTCCTAGAACTGTCCAACAAAATAAACCTTTACATGCTTAATCATGCTGCGCACTGCAAAAGCAGGAATTGTATTTTTGTAATGCTTCTTATGTGAGAGTGCCCGTGCAAAAGATGTGTGATTTAACAGACTAAAAAATCTTCATGTTGCCACTGCAGAAGAAATTTAATATTCGGCTTGTCAGGCTTTTCACAAGGCACTATGAAATCATCCTAACGTAAACTGAGTAATAGATAGATGACAATACCAGACTCTCTTTCCTGTAGCTTTCTCACCGTATTGGAGAGGCCCTAGACAGAATCAAATATTGCAATTCAGGCCTCATCCTCTTACTCCTCTTGCCATCCGTGTCCTTCCTGCAGTGATAATCATCATGTGTGTCAGATTGTAGAAAATGCTGCAGCAGTGCTGTTATTAACAACCCCTGACTCTTGTTTCAGCTTCAGAATCTTTAATATTGACAGCCTCATTTATTAAGTGGGATTTTTAATGACAGAACAAGGAGGGTCTTTTCTTCTGTGCTTAAGAGAAAAACTGAAGGTTTTCCCCTCAAGGCTCTGTCAGCTAAACAGCTGTGTGAGTGCCAGGGAGAAATGGCATTAAAAAAAAAAAAAAAAAAAAAGAAAAAGAAAGAGAAAAGGGTGTATGATCCAAAAAAGGACACTAAAATTCCCCAACAACAA
>VUQK01038617.1:25967-36729 GCA_015106715.1 Bujurquina vittata | reverse complement strand
ACTCCCGTTTCCTCTTACAGTCCGAAGACATGCCCCGCCTGGGGTTAGGTTAACTGGCCACGCCAAATTGCCCCCCCCCCCCCCGACCCTCAACAGGATAAGCGGAAGTCAAAGGATAAATGGATGGATAGTTAAAAAAAATAGCAGTGCGATAGTGGCAACACTGTCTTTGCAACAATAGGTCAGGGGTTCAAATCCTGGCCATGCCAGGGCATGCATCCAAGTCAAGTCCCGCTTATTTATATAGCACATTTAAAAACAACAAAGGTTGACCAAAGTGCTGCACATGGAGATAAACAAGGTAAATTGGCAAAAATAAATAAGTTCAAAAACAACACAATCAGAAGTCAGCAATCGTCCAATAGGATGTTGCGTTGCAGCCAAATGCTAAGGAAAAGAGATGTGTCTTTAATGAGGATATAAACGAGTGTACCATCTGGGGTGAACAAATATGGAAAGGAACATTATTCCAAAGGCTTGGTGCTTCTGCTGCAAACGCTCGATTACCTCTCAATTTAAGCCCAACCCGACCCAGTAATGGTCCCCAAGTAAGGTTAAGGGTCCCCAGTAAGGGTCCCCAGGTTGGGTCCCCATATGCTACCCAAGCCTACCTCGTAATATGAGACATATCACTAAAGCCATGCAGGCTTGAATGTTGCCTGGATTAACAATGTCTATGTCAGGTGTTGAGGAACCATACTGATGGTAAGTGGGCTGCTGGAACAAGGATACATAATCAGTGGACACAAGATGTAACCCCACTGAAAGCAGTTACATGAAGAGGATGAGGGCCCCATGGATTCTTTGACACCTAACATGTAGACTGACTTCAAAACAACTATAAGCTCAGTGTTCCAATATCCCCAAGAAGCAACTGATATTGCAACTAGCATTAGCATAGCATTTGTGTTGTACATCATACAACACAAACGCTATAGGAAGGGAGAGCCAGGACATCAGGTCAGGGAAATATCATTATCCTCACACTCTGAGAGTGGGTACAAAAGCAACAAGAACAACTGGTACACTGAATGCCAGAGAAGCTGGACCCTCTGTGGCCAGTTAACAAGGCTACATGAAGAACCCTCAGAAAGTCTACTAGAAGATGTGAATGCACCACTGCAGACAATCCCTATGACAAACATTACTGAAACCAACCAGCTGATCTGTACCACAGCAACAGTGATCCTTGAGATGCTTGGCTTTAAGATGACCAGCCACATAAAGCAGTGGTCTCCATGTAAAAGATGACTAGAGGCCAAGATCAAAGCAGTTGGCCAGCTGTCAGAGCTGCAGAAAGGTGTGATGAAGAAAGGGGTGCTTAAGAACTACTACAAGGTGTCACTCCCTTATAAACTGACAAGAAAAGATTCACAGCCTTGGCTAACCACTTGAAGAGGAATACCAGAGACATGGAAGCCAGGAGAACAAACCAGATGTTCTCCACTGAATCATCCAAGGTGTGCTAAGCCACGGCAAAAGTAACGAATCAGTGCCGCACACATGGATCCTGGAATGCCTAGAACTATACACAATCAACAGGACCCTAAGAGCCTTCATCAGGAACTCAATAGGGATGTGGAGAACAACAAAAGTGATGGTCTGTCCCCACTGACCCCACTGAACCCGTCAACCAGATCATTAACAAGACTGGCTACAAATGCCAACTATGGAATAGTTGGCATTTGTAGCCAACATTGGACATTGAGGATAGCTACAAGTACCTTGGAATCCCACAGGCCAATGGGAACCATGAAAAGGCCACCAGGAAGGCTGCAACCACCAAATACCTGCAGAGAGTAAGGCAAGTTCTGAGGACTCAGCTGAATGGAAAGAAAAGGATCTGGGCACTCAACACCTACACTGTGTTGGTCATCAGATACCCTGCTGGGATACTAATCTGGCCCAAAGAGGTGATAGAAGCCACTGACATCAAGATATAAAAGCTCCTTATCATGCATGGAGGGTTTCACCCCAAATCCAGCACCATGAGATTATACGCTAAGTGGAAGGAAAACGACCAAAGACTAGTGAGTGTCAGAACAACTATCCTGGAAGATGGCCACAATATCATGTCTATCTGACCACCGTCAGATAGAATAAGTGGCTGATATTGAAAAATCATACCAATGGCTGGACAAAGCTGGGCTGAAAGATAGCACAGTGGCACTAATGAAGGCAGCACAGGAACAAGCTCTAAGCACAAGATCAATAGAGGCAGAAGTCTACCACACCAGGCAAGACCCCTGGTGCAGGTTCCGCAGAGATGCTGCTGAGACAATCCCGGATATGACAGCAGGTTGCAAGGTGCTAGCAGGCAGGGCATACATGGAATCATATAATCAAGTGGCTGGCATAGTATACAGGAATATCTGGTAATGACTAAGCAACCAGACATTTTAGAGGTGGACAAGAAGAGGAAGAAAGCTGTAGTGATAGACATAGCAATACCAAGCAATGGTATTAATTTGGTGTGTGTGTGTGTGTGCGTATGTGTACTGCAGGTGTGTGTGTGTGTGTGATTCTAATTTCTGTACATAATTTATGAAGTCAGTATACATGTGAGTAGACTGATTTTTGTGCTTTTCACATTAGTGTGATCACTGTGATCGACAGACCTATAAATATACAAGCAGATGCATTCCACATGTGCATAATGCACATGTGGAATGCACATGCACAAGCATTACGCATACTTTGTATTACAACGTTATAGAGAAGGCTTGCATGTCATTGCAGGCCTTGGTCCATGTGCAGGGGTTACACAAGCAGAGTGGCAGCCAAGAGATACAGTGCAAAACACCTGACTGCTCTGTGTTTTTTACAGCTGTCACTTTGACACTCAAAACTTTCCACACACTGAGCAAATCTGATTCAACTTCTTTACTCAAATAAAAGTGAAAAAGTAGAGGCTCTGGAATGTGCTCAAAGCTGGAAAATAAAAGTATCTCATTGGAGGACATTTCTTTAAATTTTTACACAAAACTAACTGAATCTTGTGGAATATTAATGAGTAATTAATATGATGGGGGTTAAAATGACACCTTCCTGTTGTGAGTTGCAGTAGATTTTTTTTTTGTGCACAGGCTGTGATCTGCTGAACTGTGCTGCTGCTGCTCTGAGGTTTACTGCTCTTCATGGATGAACTGAATTCAACAAGATGTAACCCAGTATTTCACGAGCTAGGTTAGCTGATTTCTATCCCCTACACTGACAGTATACTGTTTATACTCTCTATATACTACACAGTATATAGTTGGTGTAAAGGTTGAATTGAGTGAATGAATCTAAACATCATCTGCTTAAATTCAAATTCATCTCTGCTACACGGAGCTTAAGTGTTCAGCACAGTATGGCAAGCTAACCTGTTTGTCCTGCAATAAACTGCCTGGAATTTTCATGCGCTCTTGGAAATACACAGAGGTTTGTTTTGCTGGCTGTTTCACAATATGAAAAAATAAACCTTCACATCATGCACGGATCCAATATCTGAATTTAAAAGTATGACATACAAGCTTAAAATTTCCAGTTTTTCAAATGCCACTGAGCAGTCCTTACCTTTAAATATACCTCTCTTCTTCCTCTCCTCTCCTGTCTTTCTTACATCTTTCTCCATCTCTGAGTGAAGTTATTTCTCACTCTGGGAAATACAGCAGCTGTTCCTTTAGCTAACGGACACACTGTGTGACAAACTGCACGCAGTTTGTGTGCTTGCTGATAGAAATGCTGCGATGGAAATTACCTGCGAAAACACGCTGCTCCATTACTGCTGGATCCTATTCAGTGGCGCTAACTAGATGCTGAAGTACCACGACCACAACTTACAGACATCTGCGCTCATTCCGACCCACTTTAACCCTCGAGTATGGCACTAAAAATGATACATCAGTTATATGGTTCTACCTTTCATCTCTTTGTATGCAATAAGCCGCATTGATGGATATAGCAGTAGGTTTGTCTTTTATGTGTTATTGCTCTCTCCTTTTTGGCTCAAACCGGTTTGATGCTTGAAGGGACGCAGTGATATGAAATCACCCCCCATGAATGCCTAAAGCCTAAGCTAAAAAGTTGTCATGAAAAAAAAAATACTCAAATAACGTACAGATACCTGAAAAATCTACTTAAGTACAGTAATGAAGTATTTGTACTTACTCCCCATCTCTGTAAATATATACAAATGTCGTGAATTCTCTTTGTATCTGCACTGAGTTTTCTGTAGAGCTGTGCCACAATTCTAAAAATAAGTAAATGCTATGTTGGGTTTCTTAAGTGTTTTTTTCCTTTTCAGCAGTTCAATCAGTAAAGATTTATAGAAGAAGCATTAGGCTTGACTTATTGAGAACAAAGGTCTTGCCGACTTTTCTGGTACAATGCACACATAAATCATTGTATTCTTAATTGGATTAAAACCTCAAAGTGAGTTTGGAGACCTCCCACATCCAAGCAATGGAAAAAGCAAGCTGTATCATTGTAGATTTCCATCTCTTAAAGTCTTCAGTTTCTCAATAGCTATTAGACCGGGATGCTTGTTACAAATTCTTTATTTTATTGAAGCAGTAAATCTATCATCTCTACAATACAGAAGGGAATACAAGCCTTTTTCCTTTCGCTCGTTTCCCCTCCGTAAAGATGTTCCATATAAATAAACAAATGGTATCTTCCCCATCATCTTCTGTAATTTTTTTTATCCTCCTTCTCCTCCCCTATCCTTTCCCAGGTGAAAAGAGAATGTTGGCACGTGTTCAAGGATTGCTCAGTCATGATGTATGAACCTCTCTGACAGTAATCCTGGCTGATCTCTGAGTTTGTGTGTGTACCTAGGCGTGTGCATTTTCTGTATGTTTGTGTTTGCTAGTATGAAATTAACTTGGGCACCTGTGTGCTGACAGCAACCTGCTGGGTGAGCTTAGTGCTCAAAAGGAGTTGAACTGATGACGCTGTGACACATGTCAGCAGAAAGCATCCTGTTCTGTCAGCATTCATATACAACTATTTACTGGTACATCATCAGGAAGTGGAACAAATATTTGAAATGGCAAAGATGTTTGCTGCAAAAATAAACATGCCTTTTTACACCAAATATCCAGAAAGGAAGATGACTTACCATAGTGATAAAAATGTTAATGAAATAATAATAATGTGCATATTAGCTGTGAGTATCAAGGCCTGTAACTCACCCAACCATGAGCGAGAAGAAAAAGAAAACAGTAGCAACAAGTAGCAACAATACAACAGCAGTTCACACCTAAAGTCCCACATGTGGATTTTCGGTGAATATGATTAAAACAGATTATGAAAATTATACAGACATGAATGGAGAAAAAAAGAAAAAAGAAGAAAAACTTGTGCCAGGTTTTCATTTGAGCTCAGTTTAGACATTTTCAGCTCTCACACACAGGCAAAGGTTTCCACTTGCTCATCTGAAGAACCCAATACTCTCTGAATTATAGGGAGATTAGGCCTGGATTATGCCGCCTCTAGAATCCCAGCCAGAGAGCAGCTATCATATCCATCAGTGGAGACACTGGGCCGCACCTGTTGCCCAACAGCCGCATGGAAAGGGACAGTTTCGGTCCCATTTTTTAGAAATATTGTGGAGATTTTAAAGTAAGAAAAAACTCAATTTATTATTCATACAATAAAATTTTGTGTTGCTTTAACCTTTTATATTTCCTCTCCAAAGGGGCAATTGTACTTTAATGTGCTGTGCATGAAACGTGTTTTGAATTTTATAACATTACTTCATACCCTGGCAAAAGATGCCTCCAAGAGTATGTGAATGTGTGCATGGCCCAAGAGGTTCTTTATTGTCCCTGCAAGCACTTTACAACCAGCTGTATGTGCAGTAATTCACTTGAATGCAATTATCTTGAAAAAGAGGACCATAAAAAAAGGCAATTTCAAGAAAATGGTGTCAAGAAAAGTTAATAAAAATAGGAGTTATTTACATGGATAACGACTGCTAATGCTGCTGTAATGGAAGGGAGGAGGTTGCGAGCGCTCACAATTAACTACTGCTCTTAAAACTGCAGCTGACTCGCAGGTGTAACAGGCAAAGCCCTGTAAATGCAATTGGGGGATATTTTTTTTTTTTAAATTACATGTTATTGTGTACTTGAATTAGTTTATCTTGTACCACCCACCACACAGCCATGGATGCTGGTTAGTCAGTCAGGGCCTGTGAAAGTTATTACATGTTATTACACGTCTACCTCACAACTCACTGTTGTTATCTGTTTTCTTTTTTTTTTTAATATGACCTTAGATTGACTTTTTATTTGGCTGTGATCGGTCCACAGCCAATATCTGGGTACACAGACACAGATGGCATTTTAAAACTATATCGCTGGCGGTGGCAGAGTTGAGGATACTAACCTTTTCATTGGGAGTGACCAGGATAGACAAGATTAGAAATGAGTGCATCAGAGGGACAGCTCAGTTTGGAGACAAAGTTAGAGAGGCGAGGCTGAGATTGTTTTGACATTTGCAGAGAAGGAACACACATACTGGACAAAGGAGATTGAATTTGAAACTGCCATGCAGCAGGAAAAGAGGAAGACCACAGAGAAGATTCATGGAGTTGGTGTGACAGAGGAGGATGGCAGGGATAGGGTGAGACAGAGTCACTATGATCCACTACGGCGACCTCTAAAGGGAGCCGCTGAAAAACGAAGAAGATATATTTCATATATTTGTATGAGTATATTTACAGTGTGTTTCTCATTGTGTATGGCTCGTTGTGTGTTGCATATTTGTACAGGCCCCTGCATAATCAAAACTGTGTTTCAACAACCTGTCTTCAATATCTTTACAGTTTCATTTCAACTCCTATTCAACAGCTTTCTGCCAACAGGTTATCTGTGACACATGCGCTTGTGCTTAAAAGCAAATATAGCTCACACTGGACTCACGTTGTGCTCGCTGACTGAGAACTCATTGAAGACAGGATAATTAATGGCAGGAATAAAAAATTAGATTTAGTGATTAAATAACAAGATAATAGGAGTATTAAAGGATCCAAAAGGAAAGCCTCTGAACACACCCTCGTGCATTTTCTGCTCTACAACACAGATTTCACAACCTTAGAATGACCGCACCTAACTCTAGCAAAAAGTTTACTCTGCAAAGAAAGTATCTACACGGACAATAGAAACAGTTCAGTCATGCCAAGATGAATTGTGCAAGCATGTAATGGTTTAACACAAAAGCAGCGCGGCTGAATCGGTGAGCGCCACAGCCTGTCAATCAGAGCGCTGCTGTGCTTTTTCTACTGTTTTGATGCAAAGAAATAAAAGGACATGAGACAGCTATTTCAATGTTTAAGCTTATAAAAACACAAAATTACAAGGTAAATGTTAACGGGAATACTGCAATTACCCAAATCAAACAACTACTAAAATTGAAGTGCATTTGTAATGTGTGTACAGTTTTTAGAAGGGGTGTTTTTAAACTGCCTGCGAGAGATGGTCGGAGTGCAGACAGACAAAAGCTCGTTCTTCACCAAGATGCAACCAGTCATCCTCTGCGCGCATACAACAATGACATTGGGCAATAAATAACATGAAGCATTCCACCTTGCTTGTCAAAAGACAAACAGGACAGGCAATAGTACATACTGAAAACAACCTGAAGTTGCTAAGGAACTGGCAAACAAACAGAGCAAAGTCAAGAGGTGGTTGGGTGTAAATCAGCCTGAAGGGACAAGAGCCCAGTCAGTGAAGCAGTGAGGCAGTTTCAAGGAAGGCCTCGCTCTCTATTTCTTCCTGTGTCTTTCACCCTTGTTGTTTTCCTTGATAGCCACTGGCCTCTTTATCATTTCTTCTAATGAATTAGAGCGAGAATTTTGAATCATTTCTTCAAATGTTTCTACGTTCACAAGTTTTCATTCATTTGACATTTTTAAAATGTGGTGAATAGAAAAGGGTCCTCGCTGTCAATACCATCCTCACCCCCAGTGCTGGCTTAAGGGTGCAAACCTTTAATAGTTTATCAGTGACAAAGATTTGCTGTGCAGTTCATGATGAGCCTGTGCAATTAAGGTTGGCTTCTAAACATAGTCAATCCATGCAGTTATTTTCTAGCAATAATCTTTCTTCAAGAAATGTGGCAGCTTGAAATTAGCCCGTCATATTTTAATCATAAATCTTAATTATTGCTCACTTAGCCTGTTCTGGGTCATTTAAAAGCAAAACCATTTCACTTTGGCACACGGAAGGTTAACAATTTCATTTGACCCCTTCAAGCTCCTGCATGATATGCTTTTTACATTTCTGAACAGCCTCGTAGCAGAACACGTGAACTTTGCACGAGGCATCAGCCCGTATCGTACAGCATGTAATTTTCTTTTCGCTTAAGTTGCTCCAGCAGATGACAGAAGAGCTAAACGGGTAAACTGAAAAGCATGCGAGATGTAGGTATCTGCTCCTAACCTCTCGGTATCGCCGCTCAGCTTAAGTGATACTTGTTCTCCGGTTTCGCTGGAGAGTTCCGCTCGACTGGATGGACTGGGGACATTCCTCAAATGAACAGGGCACTCTTAAAAATACTTGCACACACCCCTGTCACAAGCTTAATTTATATGCACAGAGACAGTAACATCTTGTAATGTGTTTCTCTTCTTGACATGCTAAGCTGTGAAATGTGCGTGAAAAGATCGTTAAGGCCTCAGCAAAGCTTAGTTTTTGCAGTACCTACGGATCATCTCAACATGACAGGAATCCACAAATGACCACACACACCTCTTGCAACATTTGCATTGCAACATGAAGCATTTATTGACCGCTGCTTTGGTATATTTATATTCACATTCATTTTATTGGATCAGCCTCAATTGTAAAAAAAAAAAAAAAGAAAAGAAAAATAAACAACCCTTTTTTCTGATTTTGTATCTGCACGGTACATTCACAGATAAAAGTTCAGTCTCAGATTCCAACCTAAAGCGTGGCTCAAGTGATCTCAAAAATATGCTCACCAATAGCATGTACTATTTATAGGCTCGGAAGCAAAAACATTTTTTTATCAAAGTTGGCATGCAGGAAATGCTAAAGAAAAACACAAGCCCAGGCGTGAACATGTGCTTGTTTATCAATTACATGCCACACTTCAGTTTCTCTGTGTCTAACCCAAGAAAAGGAAATCTGCTGGTTGCTTTCCTTTCCATATCACTCCTAACCTTGTGTGAGCTGAATGTTGTTAACCCAGCTGCTGGCAATATCACTCTGCACCAACAGCATGGTGCCGCGCTGCAAAGGGAGCTAATGGGCCCCGAGTTACTTCATCGCACTTCTAAGTGTTGCTCCATTTAAGCGATGCCGAAATGACTGTAGAGGCACTAATAAAGCCATGCAGAAGAGAGAGTGTCCCTTGAGATTTCAAGGCTCTACTTGAAAGTCGTTGAAAAGTCTTTCCTAAAGGCCCAGGTGTATCCGTCAAATGGAGCTTTCACTTTTCTGCTGCTCGCTGAGATGCTCTGCAAAGGCCTCGAAGGGTCTCTAGCAGATGTAACTGCTCAGCTGAGTGTAAAAACTTCAGGTGCAGATTTTCTACTTGCTTCTTAAGTAGATTTGTTTTGTTTTTTCAGGTTAAATCAGATTTCATCCGGATTTACCAAACACACACAAACATGTTGTATTGGCTTTAATCCTCAAAATGCACAGTGTTATTTTAATTTAAAAAATTCAATTAAGTTACAATTCAATCCAATTACTTTCTGTTGTAATGCCAATATTAAAGCTGAAAGCTGAACAAATGTAAGTTTGAGTGTTGAAAGAATTTCCATGTGGTATTTTTTTTGCCTCCGGGTAGCTTCCCCATAGCTATACATAAGTAAGTAAGTGTGTCAGGACCTGGGGTAAATTCGTTAAGCACCGCAAACCATAAAAAATGCAAAAATTATGTAATCACCGGGATTGATACACCTGTCCTGAAAGTAATGTGATATTTATTTATTCTGCATGAACAGGAGCATCAGTCATCCCCATCTGGGGTGAATACGTGCAAAATGTCACACGACCCACGCACAAAACCCCCTGTCACTTTTGTCTGCTGCGAGCTTCTCGCAGCCAGCGTTTGCAGCTCGAGCTGTGCCTCTGAGGCATCGCATGTCTATAAATTAAATAACAAGTATACGACTGGTTGACAAAACACAGGGTTTGTGCATCTGTGCGAAGCTTGACATTTGGCATGGCTGTCAACACATCGTGCTGGGCGTGAGCAGCAGTTTGTAAATCATCCTCTCTGCAGAAAGAGAGAGGTGTATTGCTTACGGCAGAGCTTGGCCTCATGATACCTTCAAAATATCAGCACAAATGAACTCCAAGCGTAATTTTTTTTAACCCCCTTCTTTGCAGTTACAGTAGTCTTTTAATTGATCTCATATCAGTAAAGATTATCAAAGGGGAACAAGAGACTTTGCTTGTCTTGATTTTGGTTGGAACGTCTTATGGCAGCTATTATCAAGTATAAACTGTTTTCCACAAGCTTGATCAGACTGGTGAGATCACTGCAGTGGCATCAATACTCAGGACTGGACACGCTCAGTTCTTTTCTCACCAGGTGAATTAGAGGTTGTCTTCATTTTACAAGAGGGGTATACTGTGTCTTTTTCCACTGCTCCGTGTTATTTTTCACTCTTACTGTGATGTCAGTTTTCCCCAGTACATTCAGAGGATCCCATCCTTCCCTGTTAATGCACATCACTCTTTTTTTTTTTTTTAATTTTGACAGAAAGACTGATGGGATTTTTGGATTTTTTGTTAAGAAG
>VUQK01038616.1:0-12378 GCA_015106715.1 Bujurquina vittata | reverse complement strand
ATTATGTTTTTACTAGATACTTTATTGATCCCGCAAGGGAAATTATTGTGTAACAGCAACAGGAAAATACAATCTACAGTAACTGAACATAACATCAAGTGAGAGTGCCAATGACCAGTACTAAACTATACATATCCATATTCAAATCAAATGAAATAAAATATAAAAGTGTAGGTAAGGAACAGTTATTTAAGGCTGACACTGTACAAGAGGATGGTGCAAACTGCATTGATAAAATAATAGAATATGTAATATATACACTATAAATAAATCATAGTATGTACAAATAGAATGAAGAAGACAGCAGCAAGAGGATATAATACAAAATTTTGTGTGTAGGATCTTTTGTCCTGACAGGTGTGTTCACCTGTCACAGAAAGAAGACTTATTCTACAGTTTTATGGAGAACGTTAGGAATGATTTCCTGAAGCGCTCTTTATGGCAGCGAGGTTGAATCAGTCTGAGGGAGAAGGAGCTCTGCTGCCTCAGCAGTGTGGAGTGGAGTGGCTGAGATGGTTGTCCATCATGGAGAGCAGTTTGTTCAGTGATCTCTGACCCTCACTGACTCAAACATCTCTAAATTCTGCCATATGATGGTTCCAGCTTTGAGAATCAGTTTGTTGTTCATCATATGTGTGGTGAATAGATGCCTTGTTAAAAATATTCTGGTCAAGGTTCGGACCAAATGTTAAAATTTGCAGTGCACTTGAATTATTTTGCTCATCAATAAATGATGCAGTATAAAGCCTTTATTGAGAATTCCTTTATTTATTTTTATCATTTAGTTCAGAGGGAAACCATATTTAGAGTTAAGGCTCAAGAAAAAATATAAGTAGGGGATTTCGGCCCAGTGGCATCTCAAAAATTTCAAATCTGCCCCAGAAGAAAAAGTAATTTAAATAGGCCTGCTACACACACACACACACACACACACACACAAATTTATTAGTGAAGATGAAGTCACGCCATTTTTAAAGGTCTGACTTTTGACAGCTGTCATCTCAGTTCCCTTTTTTGTGTTTTTACTGCTTTCAAATGTCTTCAGTCTTTCTTTAAGGCAGACAGACTGCCTCGGAGGCAAAGTGTGTTAAAGGTGTTTTAAACTTGAGATTGTGGGATTTTTGCAGATTTGGTCATGCATGCTTTTTTTGGTAATGTTGAGTTTGTATGGAGCCACAATGGATTTAAATGAGACACTCGAGATGTGAGTTCAGCTTTAATTCAAAGGGTTAAAGTATAGTTCAGAGAATCCCATTCTTCTGTGCCTGTCCTCTCAGCTCCCACTCCTGGCTCTGGGCAGCCGTCCGTGCAGCCACAGCGACAGCCCCCGCCCAGCAGTCAGCAGCACCGAGTCCTGCAGCAGCTACAACCTGGTGACCTACGCCTGCAGCAGCTACAGCATCACCATCACCAGGCAGTGCAGCAACAACATGCAAATGCACAGCAACTCCAATACCTCCAGGTACATCATATCATGGTAGACATCTTAGTGTTCAAGTCATCACCTGGAGGCCATGTTTTTCATTCTCTTTGACTCTGCTCAGTATCAACAGGCTGTGCAGCAGTCCCTCCAGCTTCAGCAGCAGCAGCAGGCCCTGCTCCAGCAGCAGCAGCAGCAGATGATGATGCAGCCCATGTATCAGCAGCAGGTTGCTCAGGCTCAGTACGCCGCCATGGTGAGTTCCTTTGTAGGTATAAGTATGGCACCATGACCTCCAGTAACACGAGGAGGTGCCAATAAGTTCTGTGACTGCATCCATTATGTTTTAAAAGGGCATTTGATTTAAATTCAATGTCATCTTTGGCTTGTGCACCTCTGGACCGCTTCCAGCGCTCCTTCTGATCAGAGCTGGGTCTCCAGCCAGGCCCAGAGACCAAACCGCTTTCCCACTACATCCACCTGCAGTCATGTAGCACCAACGCTCAGTATTTCAAAATTAAAAAGGTAATATAATACGTGGACAGATCCCAGTTGCTGTTCTCTGTTCTGGCCGTATCAGCAAACACCTTTTAGCCCGTTTGGTCTGCAGCAACACTGACGGCCATCAAACTGAATTGGCTTTTTGTTCATCCCATTCAAGCAACTGAGAAAATCATGACAGCATTGCAAAGCAGAAGACTTTATCCAAAACTGCAGTAAATAGTTTGAGTAAATGACAGCGAAACACATGGAGACGCAGCGTGAGATAACACTGAGCTGAATATTTCATTTAATGTCAGAATGGCCTAAATTTGCTCTCTGTTCCAAACACTGGCAGCCAGTCCTCCTCCCTCAAAGCTCTGCGTCTGTGCCAAGCAGCATTGGAAGCAGACGCTCAAACTTCCTACTGAATCTGTCCAAATATTCAGAAAACTAGTATTTACTAAATCAAACACACAAACACAGGTCCTCCAAATGTGCACTGTAAGGGCGGCGCAATTTTTAGTCTGTTTCCCACCGAACGCGCACCATCTGTTTTATTTCAGTGGCAATCTGGTGTGAGTGAAGCCACGAGGGGATCGAACAGAGGGTGAAATGGAGCAGTTCTATCTGTGTTGCGTTCTGACATATGAAGCAGTTCACAGTCGGTTCACATTCACCAGGCGAGCGCTCAGAATCACTCTTCTTATTCCCGAGGTACCTGCTTAGTGTTTGAAAAGCAGCGTTTCCACCGTGATCTTAGACCTGCTCCTTATTGTGAAGGAAGGCGCTTTCAGATTTGTAATATGGTTTAATGACATCGGAGCAGCTTCATTTGTGCAGCACTTTAAAAGCACAACAGCAGTGTGAAGAAAACTGCCTCGCAAATATGGAGACGGGAGGAAATGTTTAAAATGGAGTCAGACGATTGGAGGATTAAGAGAAAGGAACTTGTTAATAGATAACAAAAACTGTATTAGAAATGTTTGAGTTTCATGTGTCAGGCTTCGAACCTCAGTCAACTGGACTTCAAATAAAACTGTGGTCATAACAACACTTAGAACAGCTGTTCTGGTGCAGGCAGCGTCATTCTGAGGAAAACGTGTGGCACAAACTAACAGTCACAAAGTTCAAGCGTAGCCACCGTGATGTGACAGACTGCTATTAAAGCCTCATGCTGAGCTCTTTGTGTGTGTGTGTGTGTGTTTGTAGCCTGGAAAATGCTCCTCTCTGACTGTAAAATATACTTTATTCAGCATGTTTTAGCTGCAGCGTCAAACCCACATTGTTGTATACATCAGGCAGACTTCCACCTCCAGTGTTTGTCTCTGATTGGCCAGAAAATTGATCTTTTAGCCAGTTTAAGTTGGTCGTTGTCAGTTGACTTGTTCAGCTTGGTCTTCGATGTGCTGTTTGACTTTCATTCCCTCATCCCTCCCCTCCACCGTGTCCCCAGCTTTCCAAATCCAGAACTGGTTTCTAACAACATTTCATCATCATTATGCACCATGAAATCAATGGTCCGTCCCTCATTCCCTTCCACCCCTTCTTCTCCCTCTCTTCCTTCCCTAACAGCTGCAACAGTACCAACAGGCTTTTGTCCAGCAGCAGCAGCATCATCAGCAACAACATCCGCAGCAGCAGCAGCAGCATCATCCCGCTCAGCAGCCTCTCCCCTATATGTCTTCCCCTCTTGAGTTCCAGATCCCTCTGGGTTCCTATAATGCGACCACACCCACCACAGGAGCTGGAGCTGGAACTGGGCACATGGGGGGGGCGTCTCCTGTGGATCCCTCATACACTAACCCCAGGTAATAGCTTTCAGTCGTAAGCTGGATGAATGACTGTCTTTTAAACTGCATGAGGGCTTCAGTCACCATCCAGATCACTGAATCCAGGTGTTCCAGTCTCTCCCATAGCCACAGGTGTATAAACCAAGCACCTACGCATGCAGACTGCTTCTACAAACATCAGTGAAGCTAACGTTAGTGAAACTTCTCTCCAATATCACTGTCTGACCTCACAAATGTGCTTCTGGAAGAATGGTCAGAAATTCCCATAAACACTCCTAAACCTGTGGAAAGCCTTCCCAGGAGAGCTGAAGCTGTTATAGCTGCAAAGGGTGGGCCCACATCATATTAAAGCCTCTGGATTAAGGATGGATGGTACTCAGGTTCATGTGTATGTGAAGGCAGATGAGAATATAAAAGTATTTATTTGCCTTACTCACCAAAACTAAAGCACAAACCTCTTTGATCTGTACCACACAAATTATAATAATTATAAAAAAGCTAATTAAATGCTTCAAATGGCACCAGCAGCACAGAGTGGAGAGGCCTAAAAGAGCCCTATAACACAGCTGCAGTGATGGGGAAACTATCCAGAGGCCATTTGTTGTAAAGCACTTTATTTCTGCTGTAACGTTTAAACATGGAAGGCTGTGGGCACGGACTCACTTTTGAAGCCAGACCCTTTTGGCCATTAGAGGAACTGCAGTTTTTTTTTCTCCCACTTCAGTCCCGTTGGTTGCTGAAGGAACTCGTACTTTATGACACTTCTGAGACATTAGAGCCATAGTTTTCTTTGGCTTCCCTCCTCAGTCAGACTTTCTCAGCCTCTGCAGTTTCCAAAGAGAGCCGAAGCCTTTGCTTTGGGTGTTGTACAGTCTTCCTGCCCCGTTATCATCTTTGTAAAGCGGTGCGTTTGCTGTCTTCGCTCTGCTATAGGAACCCTCTGCTTGCCACCGATGGGGTCACCCCTCCCTCTCAGAGCTGCAGCAGTGCAGTCAGCAATCCTCCTGATATGTCGGGCTGGAACCCTTTTGGAGAGGACAACTTCTCCAAACTGACCGAGGAGGAGCTGCTCGACCGGGAATTTGACATGCTCAGAGCAAGCAAGTGACCTCTTTAAATGTTTTTGTTGTTTAAGAAAAGGAGCATATTGGTAAGGTTTTGTTTCTCCTGAATGAAGGAGGAAAAAACTCTGGCACATGAATCACATGATTGTTTATCTCTGTGTTTATTTAGCTTCATAACCAGATGGAGATTAAACATTTTTCTGTGGTTAAAATAGCAGATTTTGGGCATTGTGCTCTTACTGAGCGTATTCTCAGAGCTGTGGGAGTCTGTGCATATTTAAGGATCGTTTATCAGTAACACCCACAATCATATGCAACAATATTTCATTTATAAACTACTTCTGTCACTTCGTAGCTGTAGATGGTCTGAGTCTCTTCCCTTCTGTGATCTTTCCTGAACAGAAAAGCCCGTGGAGAGAACGACGAGTGTGGAAGCTGACCGACCACCCGCCGCCAAGCCCCTTCCTCCAGAGGACCTCTTCGGCTCACTCCCGTTTGTGGCCAACGCAGGCAAGTCTTAGAGGAGTCTCTGCCGTGAGGACCCAACACTGTGGAGCCACCTGCCTCCCCCTCTCTGCCCTCCCTTGTCCCAGTCTCCAACCCCCACCTGACCTCTGGTCAGGAGCTCCTATGCCACAAAGACCCAGCAGGGGGGTCATTTAAAACCAATGATCAGTCAGATTTTTGTTGATGTTGGCAGATTTAGATGCGCTTATGCTGTCAGTATGAATAACAATGTTTAAAACGTGAGTTTCAGCTCTGTGATTAACTTAGGAAGAGAAGGTGTGTCAGTGAATTCAGTGTAACACGGGGCTCATTAAGGATCATTAACTGTCCAACAAACCTTTATGCAAGTGTGATGGGAGTCACTCATAAACACGTGTCGGCTCATTTGGTGCCATCCAAGTGTCTGCAGCACGGTACTAACGCAGTGTGCTCATGGTGAGGCATTTTTCATTAAATGACACTTTCTGCATAAAAGTGCATTTAAAAAAAGTTTCTTGAGAAGAACAAAAACTTCCAATCAGTGTGTCCGACTGTGAGCACGGCCGGATGAAATTGCTGTAATAAAAGCAATATGAAATGGGGGTACTCAAAGGGCTGAGGGATGTCAGCATTTCAGCCATTTAGTTCAGTGGTTCCTCACAAATACAAAGGCCGTCTAATTAAATAGATTCAGGAGCTTAAGGATATCTACTTCATGGTGTTGAATCAAAATAAGCAGTGTTACAGTCTTAGTAAAGGAGCTTATTCAGTGTTCAGCTAAACACTCGAGCTGCTTTCGGACCTTCGTAGTTCCTCTAACTCCTGGAGGAAGTCTCACCTTTCCGAGAGTGACCCTCTCTGAGGGTCATCGAAGAACTGCTGCTTCTCCAGCACAGGAGGAGTGGTTGGTGGCATTAGTGCCCGTGGCAGCACAGGTGGCACATTAAATAACAGCTTCTCCAAAGTGAATAAAACACAGAGAAGCAGTGTTGAAGACCAGGCTGTGAGTTTAGCTCATCAAGTAAAATATGATCACTTGAAGTGATCAATATGATCACTTTCAGACTTCTGAGTCTGACGATTTACGGTTTGTAAGCTGCTAGCATAGCTAACGGTTTATGCTGATCAATATTTATTGCTGCCATCTGTTCATAGCAGTCTTCATTGATGTGACGTGCAGTTACATTCTTGGGAAGTTGGCTGCACCATAGATTTAAGAGCCTCCTCCCCAGTTCTGACACACAGGAACTAAATGCTTTGACCATAACGGTCTTAGTTACTGTTACTTCACGGCTCCTTTCGGCCATGTGAATGCAAGCAGGGAAATATTGGCCCTCAGGGAGTCCCTCGAACTCTTTGGTCCGAAAGCATCTCTTTGACTTGCAGCTTCCTAAATGTATCGGCGTTGGTGCTTCATGTTTGGCTTTATTAGGAGATGATCGATGGCTTTCAGCTCCCGTACGATGACGTTGTCTGAACCATCGCTCAGCCCTGGTACGAAGAAACTTTAAGGAGGGGAAAAAAGGAAACTTGAACTTCCAAAGTTATGGCTCCTTGCCGTTTGTTTACATGACAATACTGTCGACCGTCTGCGGCCATTGAAACTGCAAAGATTCCTCACGCTGCACAATAATTCCTCCTGTCGGGTCGAAGCATTCTTCATACGTGGAGTCTGCACTTTACTGTGGAGGCTGACGCTGTCTCCACCCTGATGTAACCCGCTGTTAGTTCTTCTCATTGGCCTCATTAAGGGGTTAGACTGCATGCGGTTCATTCCCCATCACAGCCTCGTTAAAGCAATGTGAATATTTGAGCGCAGTATTTCTACAGTTATATCGGTGGCAGCAATAAGCTTCTGTGCCTCTGTGCTCTTCCTGCTCCTTAATGTAAATGTTTCCATGTTTTATAGGCGATTTAGACACGCTGTTTATAATTAATGGAATATGTGTAATGATTAATGCTCAAACACTTATTTTCTAGAGGACAGAGAGAGAAAAGTTTTTTTCTTCTACAGTAAATTCATCTCAAACATTTCGGCTTAATGCAAGTCCAGCTTAGAGTAGATTAAGACAAAGGATGCAATATAACCCTATAAGCACCTGAATGTAAGTGTGGGAATATTTTAGTGTCGTCACTTATTACTTAAGGAAAATAAAACTATACAAGTTGAAATTGGATAAAAGGAAAACCAAAAAAGAAGCCAAACCAGTGGAAGGGACTTGAGTTGGTGCAGGAAGGTTAAATGCACCCACTTTGTTCGGAATCATTCCTCCAGGCTGGCATGAGAAAATTTGCAGCAAATTTTGGATCAGCCTTTTCATGCGTTTGTGCCATCAGCTGGTTAGTTCCGACTTTATTGACACTGCTCAGGTCAGGTTTTATCTTCTCCACCCGCCGGTCCGCTGGAGGCGGAGCTTAAAATCCCAATAAACACCCAGTTTGTGTGATTTCAGTGGTTCGAGCTTTGGCGACCCCTGGTGGTCGTGTCAAGCAGGTCATGCATACTTTCATAGGATCGCCTATTTGTCTCAGCAGAATTGGAAACTTCCTGCACATTGACAGCTATGAACCGTGCGCTGATTTTAAAAAAAAAAAAAACAGCAACTTTATTTACTGAATCTGAGTGACAGTTTAAAATATCTGCATGCAGAACTTTTAAAAATGTCAGGCACAGATGACTGTGTGCATGTCATAATAACCCTTTAAGGTCTCCGACTAACATTCAGGGTCATTCACAGCCCTGTTATGTTTTGTGCATTTATATATGTTTGTATCTAAACTGTTTCCTTTATGACACATTTACTGAAATGATTCCATGCAGCTGATTCTGGTGAAGGTGGTCTGTAAGAAAGTCAGTTGAGCTGCTTGATCATCACTTTTGCTCATTTAGCGTCTGTGGCAGATTTCACTGGAGGCCGTCACAGCGCAGTGACAGGAAATGGAAAATTATAATAAATACAAAGCTTCTATTTCCACACAGCCCGCCGTGATCTTTGCACACCAGTGGACCAGTTCTTAGTTACCAGACAAAGAAGTAGAATGAGAAATGAGTCAAATACACGTCAGGGGTCATAAATCAAAGATTCCTGCCGAGCGGACAGCTCGACTCTAAACCGTCCTTAATTTAATGGTTCTACCGGCTGATGGCACATTCTCTCCTGTAAATGTTGCTTATTTTTGTCAGAATGGTGGATTTATTCTTTGTTTGCATATATATTTGAATCCATACAATCCTAAAGGGCTGTATGTTTGCTGGTCCTCACTGTGCTGCTGGTTTTCTGCCTTAGAGCAGCAAGTGAGCGTTTCCCATCGCGCTCATCCGTGCACACACACGAACCATATCACATGTTTTATGGATGTAGTTACTGGTAGTTCATGTGTTTAGCTGAAGGTAAGTTTGGAGTTCAGACTTAAAGCTGCTGATGCTTCTGTTCCACCTCATGTTTTTGCTCACATCACTGCCGGCTTTTCTGGGGCCTTTTTGGAAAAACTGCTTCATTTCAGCGTTTTTGTTTCTTTTCATTCTTCATTTAGTGAGACAGCCATTCTCAGAAACATCTTGTTCATGTGTATTGGTGGACGGGTCTCTAGCTCGCACAGGCCAACCATCAGAGCCAAAAAGAAGTGAAAGGGACAGCCAGAGCCATTAATGCACTTTTATTTTGAAAGTGCAAACAAACAGGAAGTAGTGTCCCTTGTAGGATGATAATGTTTTATAATGTTTACATTTGCAATGTTTCTTGTGCTCTGTCCTCTGTCTCGGGGTGTTATTTTGTTTCTCTTTGCTTTACATCACATTAGGAAGGAAACCTTTTTATTTCAACTTCTCAGTGTTGGAAAACTGTCACAGCTCTTCAGTTTTAGTCGACTTCAGCAGCTCCTGGTACCTCCTGCAGAAAGAAAACAGCCTATAGATCAGAAGTCTTTTTGTTTTTGCAGCAGACTGTGTAAAAGGTCCTGTATCATACTGTGAGTGTGAATGTATTTCTTTATAGAATGTAACTGATAAATAAAAACATCCAAAATCAATGCTCCCTTTGGTTCCTTTTTTATAGCTCCTTAAAGTTTAGCGTGTCTCCACCACTGCACCGCGAGCAAGGTGTTCCTGATGTTAGCATGGCTGTCTCAGGGGTCACGCAGTCCCACTCGAGCTGAAAGCTGAGCCAAAACAAGAGTGTGAAACAGAAGCAGCAGTGTGTGCATCACTCGTTCGCTGGAGCGGGGGTTAAGGGTGTATTTTAGTTTGGCTTCTGTTAAATAGGACAAACATCTATCCAAAGGCGTAGGTATAAACCGAAGCCCAAATTAGGCTGCTGGAAACCTGACGGATGTTCTGAAAGTGGTGAAAGGTGTTCGGTAAATTCAAGTTAGATTGTTTTTCCTTGTTTGCAGGTTTATTCCTCTCGTAATTTCCCTCTGTCTGCAGAGTAATTTCACTCGTGCAGTGTTATCAGTGGGCTTTGAGACAGCACTAACTGTGGGGGAAACTGATTTATGCTGCAAAAGTGACCAAATGGGCCCCGAGCACGCTGCAGTTCATGATGGATGAAATGCATTTCCCTCCTATCAGAGATACAAGTGGAGGAGTCGAAGCCGCGGGTGTGTTAATGACCCATCTTTGCCCACTGACGCCCTGACCTTAATTCTGTATTTTGGAGGGAAAAAGAAAGGACTGATAACAATTATTTACATTTTCTCTAAGAATAATGGATAAGAAAAGGAATGTTCTGGCAGCTTGGCTCATCACGATGATGATTTCGACCTCAGGGTTATAGTAAAAAAATGTGGCACAGCATCATAAACTGTCACAGCCCCTCAGCTGGATTGGACTGATTACACGAGCTCAGAGTGAAGCTTGATCATCCTAAATAACTGAACCAACATCTGGATAAAAGAACAGGTTTTCTATATTCCAGCTGTTTGAGCTCCTGCCTCCCATCCTGATCCGGTTTCAGGACTTGACCCATGGAGGACCGAGGAGGAGGTTTTGAGCTCATCCAGCACCACACACATCTTTATAGACGAGTCTTTCTGGAAAGGATGTCATTAACCTCCAGAATAAAGCGCATTTTCAGGAGCGTGCATGCGGCCCTCGGTGGCCTCGTGGAGCCGCTGTGTGCCGGCGCACACCCTGGAAGCTCCCGCTGCTCGCTCCTGTCAGATTGTCTCTGCCGTCACACAAGAGAACAATCAGCTGCGTGTTTGCGCCACTTATTTGCATCTTTGAGAGATCAGACGCAGCTTGTAATCCTTCAGCCCGGCCCCCACCGGACTAACATTGACAAAACAAATCTGATGGCTCTGACATCTTCTCTCATTATTAAAGATGTTTCAGCTGTTTTCGCCTCCGTCCGGGAGGTGGGCATGATTGCGAGCAGTAATCCGGGCTACGGAGCAGATGCGGAGCAGCTCGGACTCCTCTCCGAGTGCTCTTGTTTCATTTGTCGGCAGCAAAGCTTTTGGCTGATCCGCAGTCGCGTCCTGCCAGTTTGGATGCTTGCTTTCCATTTTCATGTTCACAGCAGGGGGTCGTTTCTCTTCTTTTTTTCCAGCGCTCCTCTAATAGGGAACAATGAATTGGCTCATTGTATATGGCACCGTTTATCTTCAATACAATTGGAGACTATCCACTCGCTAATTAGGATAATTTCTAAGTTGCCATTATGCAAATCTCTTGGACATAAATTTACACACTGAAGGCAGAAATTTTTCCTCCAAATGCCAAAATACATGTAAGAATTTCCAAAGATACTGAGTTTAAATAAGAGAACAAAGCTTCCTTTTTAAATCTCTCAACTTTAAAAGTAATTCTGTGAGTCCTGAAAAGCCGCTGGTCTCATTTCTCTGAGAGTCTGCTGCCATCCACCTGCCACAGAGGCAGACCTCCGGCTCTCACTTTACACTTTTGATCCCAACCGAGTTCTCAACATCCTGAAAACCCCCCCATTTTTAACCACTTTGAGTTTTTCTGCACAGTGATGCTGAGCTCACACAGCAGCTCTCAAATTTGAATGTGATTTAACCGATATCAGAGGCTGGAGGGATGGGTGGGAGCCATCTGAGAGGCAGAGGAGGAAGGAACAGGTCATCTGGCCCCATCTTTCTGCAGGGAGGGGGGTTCATAAACAAGATGAAGATTTGTGTGTCTCAATTCCATGTTTGTTCTCAATGTGCACGCTGCCTCACAGCTAGAAGGTCGTAGGTTCGAGTCCACCTCGCGTGGGTTTCCTCCCACAGTCCAAAGACATGCACTCACTGGGGTTAGGGTCATTGGTGATTCCCGTAAGGTGAATCAAGAGTGTGTCTGTCTCTGTGTTGGCCCTGCCTTCAGCCCCCCCGACCCTGAACAGCAGTGGACGGATGGATGATTTACATGAACTTTTAAGTCCATTTTCGCAGCCACTCCGAGAGTCTGAAGCCAAAGTATTGAGAGAGGTGATCAAAACCCGGGATGTTTGATCTGCTTTCCGATGGTTCACCGACTAAAACTTCAAAAAAGTGCATTTCAGGTAAACTCTGAGCCGTGTGGGACACAGCTGCTCAAAATGAGTCATTTCCCAATATAGTCACATCACAATGTTCCCAGCAAATATCCCACTGATTCTGTAGGGGCCATCTAGGAGACCATCACTGCTTTTCCATGAAATCGCTTCCTTAAACGTTGCTCAGGAGTCTCACATGGTGGAGTTTAAAACAGAAGGGAAAAGATCACTTTAAAGTTTTTAATCTTTAAATGTATTTTGGATGTTTTTGCTATACAAATAAACTTTATCTGGGTTTAATTTAGGGTAAACCCTGAGCTCGTCCACTGCTGAGGCTCTGAAGATCAGTGAGATACAGTGGTGTGAAAAAGTGTTTGCCCCCTTCCTCATTTCCTGTTTTTTTGCATGTTTGTCACACTTTAGTGTTTCGGAACATCAAACCAATTTAAACAATAGTCAAGGACAACACAAGTAAACATAAAATGCAAGTTGTAAATGAAGGTGTTGATTAGTAAAGGTGAAAAAAAATCCAAACCATCATGGCCCTGTGTGAAAAAGTGATTGCCCCCCTTGTTAAAACATACTATAACTGTGGTTTGTCACACCTGAGTTCAATTTCCCTAGCCACACCCAGGCCTGATTATTGCCACACC
>VUQK01038615.1:8605-54408 GCA_015106715.1 Bujurquina vittata | reverse complement strand
TCAACCAAGATTTTATTTATTTTTGCCTCATTTGGGAAGAAAGCATAGAGGCTGACAAAAGTCAGAGTTAACAAAGGTGTCCTGCTGTAATGAATCTGGGGGCTTCATACAGTATTTGGCAATCATGATGCTCCAAAATTATGATTAAGATATAGTTAGATATAACTATTATTTGGTTATCTCTAAATAAATAATTCAGAATTACCAAAGACAGGTTGGTATGTTTTGGTTTGTTATCCCAACACAGGTTTGTTTTGATAGGTAAACACTTGCAAAAAGCACCAGGGGATTCCTACTGCTGATACTTTTCAGCCCAAATACACTATATTGCCAGAGGTTTTCACTCATGCATCCAAATCATTTAACTGTTCCAATCACTTTTACGGCCACAGGTGTATAAAACCAAGCACCCAGGCATGCAGACTGCCTCTACAAACATTTGTGAAAGAATGGGGCACTCAGGAGCTCAGTGAATTCCAACACGGTACCATGGTAGGATGCGCCTGTGCAACAAGTCGTGATATTTTCTCGCTACTAAATATTCCACAGTCTCAGTGATTGGGAATGGCAGTACGAATGCCACGAAGTGATAGGCCACGCGAAATCACAGGCCTCACAGGCTATCGACTTTGCACAAAGGAAGGTCCATAAAGACATGGACGAGAAAGCTTGGTGTGGAAGAAATTGATTGGCCTGCAGAGTCCTGACCTCAACCTGAGAACACCTTTGGGATGAATTAGAGCAGAGATTGCAAGCTAGGTGTTCTCGTCCAACATCAGCATCTGGCCAAAAAAAAAAGTGCTTCTGGAAGAATGGTCAAAAATTTCCATAAGCACATGACTAAACCTTATGGAGAGCCTTCCCAGGAGAGATAAACCAGTTATAGCTGCAAACAGTGGGACATCATCATATTAAACCCTATGTATTAAGAATAGGATATCACTCAAGTTTATAAGTTGGTGAAGGCAGATGAGCGAATACTTCTGGCAATATATTTGCTCTGCCACACCTTGAAAGGTAAAGTAAGCCATTTTTGAGGTCAATAGATAAAACTTATGTTGTACTCGTAAATATGCACTGATTGTGTAACTACATCTTCCAAAAAAATGGATGAGTTCTCATAAATTTAGAACTGGTTTATTAAAAACACATAAGAGCGGGTGCCAGTTTGTGTAAGCTGCCACATTGCACAGTGTAGTGGTTAACATATTCGCCTTACACGGGTTGAGACCAGGACGACCAGGAGCCTCCAGGGGTTATCACAGATTAGTGCACTCCTAGTGTCGGTCCCAAAACCGGATAAAAGGGTTGCATCAGGAAGGGCATCCACTGTAAAAAAATATGTGCAAATAAAACATGAGGATCAATTCGCTGTGGTAACCCCTTGGGAAATAAGGGAGTGGCCAAAAGTTCAGCTTGAACAATCTAATGTGTTTTTATGAATTGGTTAACAGTAAGAGAAAACTGCAGTTATGAAAAAAAGCACTTTAATTCATTTCTAAAATCATCTTAAACTATTTCCACACAGGTCTGAAGTCTCAAAGAAATAATCAACAAAAAAAGGGTTTCTTCTGATATTGGCATTTCTACAGTATATAGCTGGTGGCAGCATCAGAGGCCCAGAAGGGGGGCCGAGATGCTGAGCTTTAGTCCTCAGAGCAGTTGCAAAGGCAGACCAAGTCCAGCAGGCTTTGTATACCCTCTGGTGTCAATCTATCAAGCAGTAGCAGGTAGAAGCGCCAAAACCAACCTTATGCTCTCTGCCTAACACCCAGAGAGAGCTCCCTCCTCTCACCCCACACACACACACACACACACACACACACACACACACACGTGGATGACAAGAGACATGTACTCCAAGTTTCACATGGTGCAAGAAACACAAAGATATCCACTTTCTCAATTAAAGGTTAATGCAGACAACAGATGAGTGCCTGATGCATCACAAAACTTCTGAATGATTAAGCCTGAAGCAAAATAATTTACAACAAACAACAAAACAAGGAGATTCTTAAGATAATCTACTTCTTTTGTTTTATTATATTTATTTATTTTTTTAAAAAAAAAAAGACCAATAGCCTATGTATCACTACATCTAGTGGAAGTGATGTGACAGAGGCAGAGCTCCTATAAAGCACATAGAGCAGCAGTAAAGACAACCCATATCAACACATTACTCTGGCGTTATAGGAGCATTAGAGGAGAAACAACTTTTAGTTTACAAATTCTTGATTGTTGCTTATTCGATTCATCGAATCTTGTGAATGAATGATTCCTCAACTTGTCAAGCAGTCACTGAGTGAGTGAGGTTTGTCTCGGCAGAAGAGGTGAGATTGAGGAAGGCTGGATAAGTTGTTTGTATGTGGGTTTTTTTCTGTTTGTTTTGTTTTACAAGTATTTAAAGGAAGATGCTCAATGTAAGACGAGATTGACTTCTCTAACAAAGTGGGGCTCAGAAGGTGTGAGCACATGGATTTACAAGACGGCCACAAATGAATCAGAATCAACACTACTGTCCCAAACACAAAAATGAACACACAGTGACGGGGAGGACAGTGAAAAAGCCTGATGTAAAAGTAGACTGGAGACTTGAGTAGTATGGATGGATGCCTCCCAGACCGGTTTCACAGCCCTAACCTCTCTGCATCCATTCCTGAAGCTTTCACTTTCAATTGATTTGTCTATACAGTATCCAAATAGCTTTTGTACTTCCCTTTAAACTTTACAGTACAATACACTATAGTGCACAATAGGGTTTCTAAGCCAGTCCTGAGGCTCAGATTAGAGGGTGAGAGCACATAAGCCTCACAGCGCTGCTCGATTTCAAGTCACTGTCGTGCCCAACATTCAGGGTCCCGCAGCCTCGTTGCTCAGCTGCAGCACCCAGACAAATCAAAACACCCACAAGCGTTTCTCTACACCTCAGTCCTGCCCCGAGTCCTTGGCAGGGCCACCGTCCAGGTAGATCTTGAGGGCTTTCTCTTTGCGTGGCGAGTAACTGACACGATGTCCGGTTTTGAGCAGGCGGCTGCTTTCCTTCTTCATTAGCTCATTACGCTCATCCTCTGACAGCTCCAGAGGTTCTTCTGTGCCGTCCCTGCACAGACAAAAGGAACAAAAAAATGTTGCACTAAGGTCACAAATACTTGAAACCTAACATAAATAAGAGGATGTAGACACTGTTGAATTCATCCACATTTAAATATTTCAGGGAATAATAAATAAATAAAAAACAAACATGGAAACCAAACTGAAACTTTAAAAGTATTTTTTTTAGCCTAGTAGCTGCTCTCTTTTAAAATATGTACTACTAGACACAATTTCAGAATTAAAGATTGAATAAAACAGCGCAAGTGAATTAGAATAACATAAATATAGTAAGGAAGCCAAAGTCTGCAGTGGCATTAGGGGAAAAAATTGGGCCAGAGAGACCCTGAAGTAACTTAACCCCCATTCTGGGGTTCGGGGGGGGGCAAAGGACACAAAATTCAGAATCCTTCAAATGCGAAATTGTCGTGTAACCTACACACACACAAACAAACAGACCGTATGCACTTATCATTGCTCATAAACAAATAATAAAGTCGACATCAAGCAATGATGTGATGAGATCCTGATGTTTCCAAACAAGTGAAGGAAGAAACAGATTCTGGGTTCATGCAGCTCTCATGAGGAAGCAGCAGCAGGGAGAATTTCATGGTGTGAATCAGAAGCTGAAGCTGCATCACGGCCGCTTTGATGTGATAGTGTCACACAGTTGCTGCAGTTTTGTCGCTGAACATCAATGATGTGAATCTTCACCACATCATATATGAGATCTGGTGACTGGCCATTTAAGTACAGTGAACTCATGTTCAAACTGTCACGTCAAGAAACCAGTTTGAGATGACTTCAGCTTTGTGACATGGCGCATTATCCTACAGCCATCAGAAGATGGGCACATGAAGGTCATGACTGTATGGACATGGATACAACAATACTCAAGTAGGCGCTGGTACTAAGGGGTCAAAGTTCAGCAGCCTGAACCATTGATACAAGACGGATCCCTGTTTTCATGCTCATCCCAAATTTTGGCCCTACAATCCAAATATTGCAGCAGAGTTCCAGTCTTTTTTGGACCACTGTCTGTAAACTCTCGAGGTGGCTGTGTTCTTCTCCATTCGGATGCTGGGTCTGAACTTCAGCAGGCTGTCTTGACCACGTCTATACACCTAAATGCATCGGATTCCTGCCATGTGCCCGACTGATTAGATATTTGTGTTAATGAGCAGTTGAACAGGTGTTCTTAATGAAGTCGCCAGGGAGTGTATTAAGGTTTCAATCCTGAACTGAAAACCCTTTTATTAATGAAGTTTATAAAATTCAAAACACATGTAGCGTATCCTTTTTTCCAAAACACAATGTTGAACACATTTCCTGCCTTTATATTATTAAATGTATAAATGTGATGAGTCACAAATTGTTTTATTGGGGCTTCACATTTATGTTTTGACGTCTATATTTTGTTTATGTCTGTAATTACTTTATGCTTTAATATTTGAAAACCAAATCTCAATAACTGAGATCAAAATTGTCTATTTTATTCATATCAGTTCAGACTAAATCCCAAAACTTCAACTCACACAAACACAAGGAATTATTAACAGTGCCACAGAAATCATGACAAATTACAGCCGAGATTTCCTCTACTACAGTCCTTTATATTTATGAAATGGTTTAGCAAAATAGCAGCCAGAAATACTGTACTTGAATGTGCTTCAGCTTTTCTTTTACCTGTAGAAGACCACAGCTCCATCATCACAGATGTAAAGAGGCCACACATTAAGGGTTGACACCTTGGGATTCCAGTCCAAATCCTGATGGATCTCCAACACAGAAATATCACAAGGAAACGTTCCCCTGCCCTGCACACACCAGACAGGAGGGTCATCAGTACAAGCAATATTTAAAAAAAATTAGGTCCTGTTTGAGATAATTAAATCGGCATACCTTTGCAAACTCCAGGTTTTCAAGAGGAATACCACTGATTTCACTAAGCTGCCAAGAGAAAAAAAATTTTTTCCTTCAGTTGCTGAATTAAATGTAGTAATAACTTTAAAGTGGTGAGTGCATTTTAGCATCTCACTGCCTAAACAGTGCCCACAACCCAAGAGTAAAAACACCTGCATCAGGCAGCAGACAAACCTTCTCCTTGAGTTCTTCTACACCACTGCTCTCTAGGATCACTTCCTGGAAAGGCCCCAGTTTCATTGTAGATGGGCTCCATCGCCGAGTGAGAACGGCCAGTTGTGACATGGACTTCATCTTCTCTGGTTCTGTGAAACAGAAGAGGCCACAAATCAATCAACTGCCCTTTAAATGAAACTTCAGCAAAGTGCACACGCTCATTTTATCTGTCTACAGCTTCATGGCATTAATAATTTATCATCATGTGATATTATTTTAAGTCTCTGAAAACAGAAGATAATTTTGTTTGCTTTACCTTAAAGGAAAAAGTTTATGTGAACATTTAAAAAAAAGTTTCTATCATGATTACAGAACAAAATTAAAATAGCAATCCAGCTGTGGTTTTAAATTATAAAGCTTAAGGTACCCAAAGATAAATGAAAAGCAAAGCAATCTTTCAAAGTGAGAGACATGAGTTACCATCAAGGACTTCCAGGAAAACCTCCCAGTTGGAGGAAATGCTGATGTCTTCCTCGTAGACATGATAATCTAAAAACACTGTTCCTGGATTCTTCCACGTTTTTTTCCTGAGACGAACCCTACCCACACGAAGAGATGCATATTATATATACTGGTTTGTACACATAATTCATTTTACTTGAAGAAATGCCATCACTAGGCCACTGAACTTTGGGCAGTGAATATTCTTACCTGTCGATGCTGAGGTCAAGCTTACACTGCTCTTTCAACTGAGGAAGCAGCTCCTCTTTAGACTGTCTGACAGTCATACCCTTGGCAAACACTGTGTCCACTAGGAACTTGCAGGGCTGGGAACACCACAGTTATTATATTTCATAACATTATGCTGTGCAGCTGTGCAACAGAGCATGACATAAAAAGGCGTTCAGTTCTTACCTCTGGTTCATTGACTAGTAATTGATACACTTTCACTCTGTATTCACCCTTTTTAAGGGCTCTTCCTAGTCGAATGGTAATCTATAAAAAGCAATAAAATCTTTGGTGATGTATTTGCTTACTCTCACACAAAGCAAGATGATCAAATTAAGTTTAATCTGACCTTGTTATCATCAGAGAATGATGAGAGTGTCTCATTGAGCCGTACACTCTCAAACTCCTGGTTGTTGGCGTATACCCTAAACACCTTGAACTGGGTTGAGGTGACTCCGACATAGGGCTCCAAGTTCTCCTTAAATGCTGCTAATGTTATTCTCTTGTCCACATGAACCACCAGACCTGATGTGGATCACAAGAAACATCAATGTAATATTTTGTTAAAATTATTCCTCAAGAAAGAAAAACAGGTGAATAAAGTTGTCCATCCTGTCCCTTTTTTCCCCTAATAATGTTGTCAATAGCAGTCTAATGTGATTAGAAGAGGGAGAAAGCTGTCATTCTGCATGCCTGTGGCAGATTTCAAAATGTAATTAAAACAAAAAAAAAATAAACTAGTTAAGGGCGATAACTGCTTTTAAATGCATAATAAAGGTTTGTACATTTCTGTGAATCCCACGAGGCATCATCCTGAGAACAAGGCTCCGCTGTGAAGTACAAGTATTGAGCCTCCGCCTTGCTCTTTCCATTGTCATCATATTCGCTGTCTGTTCCAGAGTCTTCCTCTGCAGTATCCCAGGTCTCTTTTTTGCCCTCGTGGGCTTTGGAGCGTCGGCTACTTGTGATGCTGTGCGAGTCCAGGCCATTGGCCAGCTGGATTGGGCCACTGTCTGCGTTACACAGTGTGTCACTACTGTGGCTGGAGCTTAGGATGTCACTGTCCACTGAGCTGGTGCTGCGGTCATTGTTCACCTCTGAGTCCGACCGCTCTTCACAGGCAAAGTGATTCTCAGGGTCAGAGGAGGCACCGCCACTGCTCCCAGGCGTGGCCCTGATCCGATTCTCTAACTCTCTGTTGTCTGCAGCCACACAGAGAGAAGAGTTTGAGTCCGCCTCTTGGGTTGGGGATTCGATATGTTCAAAGTCGCTGGCGTCAGAGCTTTTCTGGCTGTCACTGGTGCTGGAGCCCTGCTGCTGTTGCAGAGACAGATTCTTTAACTTTTCTGTGCTTTCCTCGAGGATAGCCTCTATAGATTTCCTGTTCCCCTTTGAGCCCTCAAAGGACGCATCAGAGTCACTTCCTACTTTTTGGCAAAGAGTTCTGTTGGCCAAGGTACCAGGAGACTGCTCTGGTAGTAAGACTAACAGTCGGATCGTATTCCCGTGGCGATCCAACAGTTTCCACAAGAGTGAGTCGGTGAAAGGAACCTGATGATCGGTCAGCTCAGAGCTCTCTACAAAAACCTGGTGAAAAACAATGTGCCAATATCAAACTTAATGTAATAATTACATATGAAACTGTGAAATTTTACACGAAACTTTAAAACAATGAAACATAGGGAAGAAAAACAGTGAGAGCTGGAAGAAAATAAAAAGACCTTGTTGCTTCTGAAGAATCCCTCAGCTTTCAGTGTCTTGTTTGGGACGTAGAGGAGCCGAAGGTCATTATAGCAGCGCTCCAGGACCACACGCATGGTCTCTGCAGAAAGCCCTGTAGCCTGGGAGGAAATACACACATAAGATGTACAAACATAGGCTTAGGTTAATATAGCCAACATAGTTTTTACAGATTTCTGGGTCAATGGTTAAAATAAAATACTGTGAAGAAGCTGAGAAGAGTAAGAAACCTGTGCAATAAGCTGTTTGAATTCAGTGATCGTCTGGTTCAAGTACGCCCGAACACTGACAGGAGGTGCAATGATCTCACTCTTCAGATCAACAACATGAACCTTCACCATCACCTCTGTAAGCAAAAGAGTAATAAACACACCCACACAACGATACAGTAACTAATATACTTGATACAGATTTATATCCATCACTGGTGTACAGTTCATTTCCTTCAGACCATCACCATTGATCTGTTCAGACTCTGACACATAGGCTTTTATCATACTGAGAACAGGACTATGTACAATTACTAAATGTTTGAACAGTAGACGATTACTGACCTCCAGGTTTGTAAGGCTGGAACACTTGATCTGGCCTGCGGGTCTCTAGAAGCAAGTCAAACATGTATGAAGACTTGACTCCTCCAAGGAGGAGGCCCATTGGCGTGTCCTCCTCGCCTTCATAAGAGCGCTCCAGGTACTCATGGAACTCGTCATATTTTACCAAGCGACAGCAGTCCAGAGAGACAACTCCCTCAAGCTCCATCAGCTGACACAGAGAACACCCAAAGGGTCATTAAAGAAATTAGGAGCAAGTTATAAAATTTCAGCTCCAAATTAAGTTTCTTTTCCTTTTGCTGTAGTCACAATACTGTTGTGCTGTAAGATTAATGGGAGAAAGAAAACATTGAATACCTTGTAGGCCATTTCTGTGGCTTCTCTGAGAGTTTTGTCTTTGTGCACTTCCAACTTGCTCTCAATCATCATCTTCACAGGATGCATGCAGAACAGCTTGATCTAAAGGCAAATAGCATAAGATTACCAAAAAATAAAAAGTATTAAATGATCCTTACAAATTACACAAAAGACTAAGCACCTTGCAAGTGTTGCGTTCAATCTCCCTCTGTCTCTTTTCTTGCTCTTCAGACTCTTTCTCCTTCTGAACCAAACGTTTTATGTGCTCTGGGAAGTCTTCCACAGCTAAAAACTCTGTAGACAATACAGAGTGCACATTAAATCTAATAGTGTGGGGAAAACCACAGAGTTCAACCTACTGCATGAGAGTATGAAAAATGGGAAATTTATGACAATACCTTGAAAAAAACTACAAATACAGGTAAAGCCTGGGACAAGTTTATTTCAGATGGATGACAGGGCATGGTGGAAACTTATGTAAATGATTTATTTTTATGTGCAGTAGTTATCAGAGAAGACAACAAAACTTGCATTTATTGAAATCTCTTTCTTTTCAAAACACAAGTTAAAAAAAGGCCAGACACATTCAATACATTACATTGAAGAGATGAAAAACTATGATTTTGCCGGGGTATTGCAATTTTTATGCAGGCTCTGTAATTTCCACATTTCTCTCAGCAGATTTAATTGAATTAACTTCTTACTTGCATTCCTTGAGGGATCTTTCAGTCTATAAATCAGCATATATGCATTTGTAGAGCTGTTGGGAGGAACATAAATCTTATTAATGAGTGAACGGAAGAGAATGTTTCAATGAAAACAAAATTACAAAAAAAGTTTCACATTTCAAAACAGATGTGAATAACAGGTTAGATACCATTTCCTTTACCCAAGCCAATGTATTATAAGTATTTGATGTAAGGCCAAAGTAACACAGGCCTAGAGACTGGTTAGCAACCGCCAATCACTAAGTAAAAAGCTGTATTTCCCGACCAGTTGGTGAGTGGTTGCTTGAGGCTGCTGCCAGTCATTAGGTGAAATCAGTCGTATCGATGTACTTGGTGCTGCATCAAAAACCTCATTCAGACTGGTTGCCAGCAGGTTGCCATCGTCACCAACATGTTTCAAAAGGTGTAACTTTTACTTTGAAGGTGAGCCCTTTTTTGCATCGCACTTTTCAAGTTTCACTACCACTCAGTGAGTAATTGTGAGTGTGCATACATCAGAGTTCTACATGCAAACTAAGAGTTACCACTCTGCTAGCAACCAAAGTAATCACAAGGTGGTTTTTAAGTGCTGCACCTTATCCTTCTTTGCGACTGTATATAGCAAAAGCCAGCAACCTTGTTGCCAGGGTGTTGCCAACCAGTCTCAAGGCCTGTGACTGAGGTGGGACAACTGACCTTGCAAAGGCACTGGAATAATAGCCTCTGCTCCCTGAGGATCCCCCATATGTTTTCCTGATATCATCCTGGGTGATCTGTTTGACAGGAATGCAAAGAAACAGGCAGCAATGATTCAACAGATTACCATTACAACAATAAGAAGTATGTTAAATGGCAGTGGCATCGGATGCTTTTTTTGGTCTAGTGTGTGCGCGTGTGTGTGTGTATGTATATATATAAAAAATTGTCATATAAATACTAGCAGGGCTTGACATTTACTTTCAGTGCGAAGGAAAAATGTGTCATTCAAAAGTGGCTGACCTTGCTAACATGCTGATCATTGAAACTGTACCACTGGCCATCACTGAAGGACTTGATACAGGCATAATAGTGCCCGCCCGCAGCACTCCCAGAATGAACCATGACAGAAAACAGCTCAAAGGTCAGCAAACTCTGAGAAAAAAAAATAGGGGAACATTGTTCAGATAAAACCAACTGCAGATTTCATTGTTGTAAGCTATATTTTCAGAGATACACACATCATGGCCATATCTTGTCAGTTTATAACAAAAAAATAAATTGATTAAATATAAACACCCTAGGTCATCATCAGAAATTTTCACAACACTTTCACAACAAGAACAAAAAACAAGGACAAAGTCGTCTACCATTTTCAGCTGAGAGTTGCAGAATACCAATATCCCTTATCACTACAGTGTTGGCAAATCAAGCAGATTATGTACATTGTAGACTAGAAGAGCTTCACTGCTCACTGAAACACTACCAAAAAAAGCACTGTCTAGCAGGGATAAATATGTCTGTTGCACTGTATTACCGGTTTGATGTCACTTGACAAACAAAGATTTAATAATTATGTGACCTTGACCTCTGCATAATGTCTTGATATAGAGAATAAAAACCTTCAAACTATTTCTTAGATATGAAGTGAACATGAAGAAACCTAAAAAATCAAAGATTTAACTATATGACCCCAATCACCCCATACATAATCCCAACCACCCTTTGGTTATAGGCTATCGAACCCATGACGTTCAATTCTCGAGTTACTGAGCAGAAACTTGAATGGACACCCACCCGCTTGCCCACCATTGATCACATAATACAGCCAATCTTTTGATGGGCGTATTAAAAAAAAAAAGGTAATTTGAAGTTTTGGAGTTCTGCTTAGCTCTTAGCTTCATACTCAAACATTAATTCTTGCCTCATCAGGTATAGGCTTGCATTTCCTCATAATGCACACAGCCGGCAGAGCAAGAACACCAAATCCATTTAGTGATGATCATTACCTTTGGCTTCAGCACCCTCTCTGTGCTGCTGGTGCTGTCCAAGCAGATGCCCTCATCCACACAGTCATCAGTGGAAAAATCGTTGCTCATCTGGTCGCTGTGGCAACTGCCTTCATTCTCTGCCCCACTGTCAGTGCAGCTCTCTGTCTGAGGGGACTTCTAGAAGAAGAGAATTTCAAAAACAGTACCAGAGAGAAGTTAAAAAGACAAATTAATTAATTAATTAAAATAAATAAATAATATTAAAAAAATAACACCCAGCTAAGATGACTCCAAAAGATAAATCAGGTAAGAATAAATCAGATTAACAGTAACATCCACACTTCTACAATGGAGACACTACATAACAATACAAAAACATAATCCTAACATTTGGCAGAGGGAGCATCAGTGGTACTGCTTTGTTTCCTGTTAGTAGGCATAAGAGAAAAAGAATTCCCAAATTGATAAAGGCAGCTTACTGGACAATGTCAGTGTGGTTAGTAAAAGATGTTTGATACAGCAACAATGAACAGACATTAACCCATTAGAGACTGTGGACAGCATTAGGATATGTCTGAGCTGAAGCTGCTCTAAAAGGAAGAATGTGTTCTTCCAGAATACTATGGAGATCCAATTTGCTGCCTACCAGAAAAGCTTGAGTGAGGGCATCTCCGACAGAAGAAGTGGTCAACAAAGACCAACCCCCCCCCAAATGAAAAACCTCTATTTGCATTTTTTAGCAGATTACATTTGTCTACTTGACCTGAAGCTCAGATATCATTTTATGAGGAAAAAAATACAGAGAACCAAGCAACATGAAAGGATTCACATGCATTTTCTAACCACAGTATACACATATTGGAAGATGCAACAACCTGAAAATAGCTATTTTGTCAAGAAAAAAACCCCACATCGGAATACTTCTTAAAATGTTAAGTGAAAAAAATACTAATTGATTCCTCTATTACAATTAATGACTAATATGAGAGAAAGGAAAAAATTGTGTCAACTCTCCCGAAGTTGACTACTCTGAAGTCAAATCCAAATCAGCAGAAAGTGAAAGAAGCAGGTACTTTCTTTGGTGCTCTTACCTCATCATCCACATCAATGAATGGACTCATGTCAAGCTCCTCGGGGAAGGTCATGCGGTCATTAAGTTTGATGCGATGCATAGTGGTGTAGTCAAAATCAAACCTTTTCAACTGTAATGTCAGCAGGTAAGGAAAGTGCAGAAATCTCAGCCCCTGTAAAGATATCAGAGAATAAGACAGGACAATAGCAGAACACTGTGTTTTCTGAACATGAATCCTACGTGACATTTTTAGCATGCTTACCTTACGGGCGTCACATTTCTTTTTACAGCGTTCACAGAAATACTGGTTGGGCCCATCGAGTGTTTCTGGCTGGATGAATGCCTGTAAAGCTTCCTCCTGTGGCAGCAAAATCATACTTTCAAATCAAATCAGATTAACATTTTAATATCAAATAGTTTTAAACTGTACCAAGTACTAAATTTAAAGTAGCCTTTAAGGAGCTCTGAATTGCAAGGTTTGAATAAATGCTAAGTGCTGTTGGAGCCTTTGCTGTGAGAACGGTAAATGTTTAACAGAAGCGTGGGGACAGAAACACACCACACTGCCATAGGCTTGGCTTGCTCCAAAGGGTCTGATCACAAGAGGGATGTCCAGGTAAGTATCAATCCTCCAGCTTTCATAGCCACACTCCAGACAGCGGACATAATCCTTCAGCTTTCCCTGGTACAACTGGTTGATCAGGTCAGCCTGAGGATAGGGAAGCATGACAGTCAGGTTTTCTCTGCCGCATTTCACTTTGAGCAAAAGTTCAGGAGACTAAAAGGTCACACCCTGCTACATTCTCTTACTAAAGAAGGCACAAATGTGCAATATTTGCTGTGAGACAACTCCTCTCAACTCCTGTTGACTACAAAAATGCAGTGGCTACAGAATAATATCATTTGTGTTTAGATTGATTCCCCATAAACCCTCCTTTTACCGTGCAATTCTGTCTGCAACTGTATATAAAAATCTCTAAGGAAGATAAAAACTCAATTATACAAAAAGATCATGACAACAACAGCGTTTCTTTGCCAGTTACTATCGGTGGCTTTATCGACATAGCTGAAATGGCAGATTCTGGAGCAACCGGAGCAACTGTGTAACTGACGTACAGCAACCATTTAAGTCATGATGTCAGAGAAAGAAAAACAGGTGAAAAGAGGGTGACAGAAACCCAATGTAAAAAGTAATGCTATAGAGCTGTTCTTACTTCTCACTGCCACTGTTTGTATTGACAACACAAAGGCATGTAGGGAATTATATATGGGGATTCATTACTTTGGACCTCTGACCTCTTCTTCAACATTAAATAGGGTCAAACTTTCATAAAATGTCCTATCTACAGAACAGTACTTAAAATTATACGGCCTTTCTTTGTATCAGCAACATTTAGTAGTATTTCTGTTTCACTCACCTCTTTTTACTCTGTTTATACACCACTCTGCATTTAATCATTAATTATTAATCTCTCGCTCTTTTCCACTGTCGCCAAGTGCTTGCATCATAGCGGATGATTTTGATTGTTGGATTTTCTATGGAATTATTGCAGGGTCTTTACCTTACAATATAAAGTGTCTTGAAATGCTATACAAATTGAATTGAATTTAAATTTTGGAAATGATACTGGAACATGGGGATTCTAAATATCTCAGTCAAAATATCATGTTACACTTGACCTTTGTGCTCACTTTTAGATTTTCCTTAAGCTTTTCTTTCAAGTTCCCCCAAGATGCATTATATCTTTAAAGAAAGTATTAAACAATCGACAAAAATAAAACATAATAATAATAATGAGGACAACTGTAACCCTAACCCTACACTGTGCATTTCTTTTTACTGTACCACAAACTTGTTTAAAAAACAAAGAAAACAAAATGAATATATACAAAATACAACACTATTCCTTTAAAAGTAAATGCTAAAATTCATCCCGTATCAATTCTAATCACAACAGCAGACATTTTGCAACAATGTTGAATCTGTCCATTTAGAAACAGCAAAAACACTGCTGCATTGAACATGGAATATAAACATTTTTTTCCTGAGACAAAAAAATATGAACAAAGCACAGAAACATGCCAACTAAGCATGCTGAAGTAGGAAGCAAAATGCTATAGTTTTACATTAGTTTTTATTTTTATTTTGGCTTCTTTCAGGTAAGTTTGGTTTCCGTTAGTTTCCTAAGTGAATTTGCATGTTTCCATTCATTTTTAATGTCTAAAAATGTTAAATGTTAGTTTAGTTATTACTTTCAGTTTTTGTTATTATTATTGGGTGGTATTTGTCAGAATGTATGAAATATTGAACAGGAAAACAATATATTATAATAATTATAATAAAACAGTCACACAGACATCCCTGTCTTGATGAACTAATTCAACACAGCCTCATTGTGCTGCCTTTAAAAATTTTCCCAAACTAATGCATTCATCTTCTGCCATTTATCCAGGCTGCAGGGAGCAGCAGTCTAAGTAAAGACACCCAGACCTCTTGCTCTCCAGGAAAGCCCCTACATACCCAGGAGGCATCCTAGTCCAATGCTCTAACCACCTCAGTTGGGTGCTTTCAATGTGGAGGAGCAGCGGTTCTACTCTGAGTTCCTCTCAAATTATTGAGTTCCTCACCCTATAAGGTGAAGGTAGGAGTGCAGATCAACCAGCAAAATCAACAGCTTGGCTGTCACACTCAATCCTCTCTTCACCATAACCTGTTGGTACAAACTCCACATAATGACAGACACCATACCAATCTGTCTGCCAATCTCATGTTACACTCTCCCCTCACTAAAGAACACAATCCCAAAATACTCCCCCATTTGGGGCAACAACTCCCTCCCAGACCCACCGTGGGCAGTTCACCCTTTTCTGGCTGCCCTGATAAAGACTAAACCTTTTTCCCCATTTTCATCATTTCTTTTCAGTACCGAATATAATTTTTTACTTTGTTTATTTTTGAAGTCTAATTTTGATTTTGATTTCAGTAGATTAAAATTTGTTTTTATGGTTCTAGTTTTTAGTTTAGTTCACTGTAATAACCTTGCTGGGATGCCATGATGGAATTTAATGCAATCCCCACTTAAGGTTTACATGGAGACTGGAGAAACAACAGAACTATTTTCACAGTGCTATAAATTTATGAATATAAAAACTGCAACCACTAGAAGAAATCTTCACATCAACTGGAGTTTGAAAAAAAAAAGCTAGTTTACAGTTTACTTATGCTGTTACCAGCTAAGCAGTAGTAGGAGTTTATTTTTAAATGGCGTTCACATGCACTTATGCTTGCGTGTGGAGACCACATGGCTGCACATTCGTACACTGGTCTAAGTGTTTGCAGTTTATAACCCACTCCCGAGATAAGAAACAGCTAACCCCGGGGCTTACTGGCACATTTCACTTTTTCCACAGTAGGCCTTTTGTTTCCATTATGAGGGGCGCCTGATTCTGGCTGCAGATTTTTTGTTGTTGTTAATAGTCTGAGAAAACTACTTGTTCTCCTTTACCTGCTCTGTCTGCTTCCACTTCTGCTCCAGGGCATCAAACATGACCCTGCATAGCTCCTGGACGTCATGCTGCTGCCAAGCTAAAACCAAAAGCACACAAAAAAGTATCATTAGGTGTTCAAACACAGGCACATGGTCTTGTCTTTCATGACCATGCAGTTCAGCCATGTGAGATTATGGGACATAGACAGTGTCTCATAGGCAAGTACATACCCTCACTGCTGTCCCAGCCAAAGCTTCGTGTCACATCAGTGGTCTCAATTGCCCGTTTCTTACTAGTTTGCAACAGAACAAACAGTCTTTGCAGCTGGTAGGGAATACTGGTGACAGGATCCTCCTCCAACTCCTCAAACTCCCAGCTGAAGTTGGACAGAAGTTATATGAGAATTCAAAATATTTAACATTTCACAGGTAACTCTTCACAAAGACAACTGTGATCAGAATTTCTTACTTGTAGAGTGCATTTCTAAACTCTGGGGTCATGAACAGTGTTTGCAAAAGACTGTTCAGATAGCAGGTCATTGCTTGGTTGACCAAGCCCACATAACCTATCATAGCAGCAAGAGACAAGAAGTAAGTAATCGGCTGGGTATGTATAAAAACAAAATTGTCACATATTCAACAGATAACCAAATTTCACCTGTCTCAGATTTGCTAAGGATGGATGAGTAGGAGTATGACGGACTACTGTAGTCACCACTGCAGCCAGGAGTGCCGTCTCTCAGTAGGGGTCCAATAAATCGTTCCTGGGAACTATCATCAAGTCCACTGCAATCTCCTGCCCCTGACTCATCCTATAAATACAAAAATGCCTTGTAATAACATATCTTTCGTTTCCAAACAAAACATTTGCTATTTTAGTAGACTTTGCAAATAACGTATTTTTTTATTATTCAAGAAATTAGGAGTCATTTTGTTATTTATTTTTTTAACCCTCACCGATGCAATCTGGGGCTGCTCTCCATCTTTGTCTGTAAGGTGGAGGAAATTCCTCTTACCACCAGGTTCAAACCCAGAATCTGAAAGGGACATCTCACTGCTGTAGTCCAGCGGTACCTAGGGAAAACAAACAAATGTGAAAGGAGCAGACAATAGAGGTCAATAGTGGCTGGACAGCAGGCAACAGATGCAATTTTTTAAAATTTGTTATTTACTTTGAGCAGAATGTCAACATAAGTCAGCTCAGTCCACCATACATAAAAAGACCTTTCAAAATTGTAAAGACTAACCCAACTACTCCTTTTGATTAAGCAGCAGAGTGGAAAATCTTCCTTTTACCAGAAAGAAAACTCCGGCAGAACCAAGCTAAGGGCGGGCATAATCTGCTTCAAACGGTTGGTCAAAGCAGATGGCCACTGGCTAGCAGTTTACAAACTATAAAGTGGATGAACTCACCGGAAGACTTAGACTCCTACTGAATTCATTTTCAGCTAATTCCATGTATTATTGTGTACAAGGGAAGCAGTCTGAAGCCAACATGTGAACGAAGCTACCTCGCTTTCTCCTGGCCAAGCTGAGGATGAGCAAGCAAAGTGCTGCAGTGGGAACATGCAGTAGCTTAATCCACTGACCTACTCAGTGAGATAACAAGAGGCAGCACCTGGGCTTTGGCCTGGGTCAGCAACAGGATTAGCATGGGCTCATCTAAGAAAAGGAAATAATGTGTACACACAGATCCAGCAGAACAAACCCAACACTGATTAAGCATATTAAGAAATTCAGCTGTATAAGAGTTCTCGCCTTTAGCAACATTATTTTTACGTGTTCTTTATTCATAGCAGCTATAAAATCTATTTTTTGCACACAGAGAGTACAAAAACCTGTTATCAGCTGATATAGTGGTATTGCCCTTCCAATAGGGACTACACTATGTCTCAAGTTAAGCTTGAGTGAACAAACTACAAACATGAGCTGTGAGCCATTGTTATAAACTACAGCAGAGTCCACCAGAAATACTCAAAATTAGCTAAAACCAAGTTACCAAAATTTGCACTAAATATCGTCTTTTTCAGCCAGCTGGGGGTAACATGAAAAAAAACCCAAAAAACTTCAGTGACACACCATGATGTAAAATAGTTTTTCCACACATAAGCAAACATATGCCAGTTTTCTCCATGTTGCGCCACTGCCTAACCTTTTACCTATCTTTTATTATATCTGTTTCTGGACACAAGAGAAATGGCAATTAAATTGCACTAAAATGATTTATTCCTTTCACTCATTTTGCCTGTTTTGTCTCAACTCTGTCACTGTACTTAGACAGTCAAGAAGCACTCAGGGGCATCTACGATTACCCAGACTGGCCGTTTTTGTTTCACTGGCTGGAAACCCTGATTGGGGTACAGCCCTAATTAGAGGACTGACGCTGAGGGTGTTTTCATACCAGCACTGTTTAGTCTGTTTAAACTGAACTCTGGTTGGTTTTCCCAGTTGGTTGGATGACAGTGGCGCAGCGGATAGGTGCTCACCTTGCAACTGGAAGGTTGCTGGTTCGAATCCCCGTTCATTCTGTGCCTGGGCAAGACACTTAACCCACATTGCCTAAGTGTGTGTTTGGTGGTGGTCGGAGGAGCCGTAGGCGTAGATTGGCAGCCTCGCTTCTGTCAGGCCCAGGGCAGCTGTGGCTACATTAGTAGCTTACCACCAACAAGTGTGATTGAGGTGTGAATGAATAATGAACGAAGTTGCAAAAGCGCTATACAAGTGCAAGGCATTATTATTTATTATTATTAGTTGGTACAGTTAGCTGTGCAGATGTGAACACAGTAATCACACTTGAGTGTGTACTAAAAGAAAACATTTCAGTTCCAAAATGAACTCCAGGGTGGCTCATTTATAACGAGAATGTTATCCAACTGAACTACCAGGTGTACACAGCAAGTTTGAGCAAAACACCGTCCCACAGCCAGGTATGCTTTCCATTCTGAGATGCACCAGAGTACCGTAGGCGTGCAGAGTCCACAAAGTGTAGCAGCTAGCCTGCTGCACACAGTTTTGCCTGAAATATCGCCCAGATAAACATGAATGTTAGGAGTAAATATTCTATGTTATCCACAAGTACAGAACACTCTCCTTATTCCTGTATTTACTTTTTGTGACTCCTGTCCCAGACACATTGGGCCAATAAGTAGACTGAATGTTCTTTTCTTTTTTTCCCTTTTTTTTTTTTAAAAAAAAACAACTTTACAAACTCATCAGCTGGTTTGCATAAGAGTCAATCAACTACAGGTGTGAAAAGGCCCTAAATCATATCAGTAATAAAACCAAGACAAAAGAGCTAAAAGACGCTAAACAGCTCTGCAAAGCTGAGATGGTCAGTCAGTTAGTATACACAATATTTATAAAAAAAAAAAACCACTGGAAGTGCAGTTACTGTCTTATCTGGCCTCATAATTAAACATATTTGGGCCAACACAATCTCTAAGCTATTATGCAAATGCAGAGATTTTCTTGTCAGATTAGGTTAACTCAAGCATGTTTTTGTTTAAAAACTAAGCAATTTCTTTTAGGTTATTTATACAAAAAAAGAATGTTGTACTTAGAAATATACATTCATTAGTGTGTAATTACTTCTTCCAACAAACTGATGCATTCTCAAACTCAGACTGAATTCATTAAAAACCCACAGGAGTGGGCACTGTTTTGTGCAAGCTGTCTTCGGACAGCTGACAACAAGCCAGTTAATGAGGACAGCTGGTTATAAGCTCACATTTTGCCAGCTAATGTTAGGCTCATGTGTCCTTGAAAAAATAAAATAAAAATCACACTTTCCCTCTGATAAACAGTTTGATTACATTCTCAAACTGTATAAGAGTTTATTCACTAAGTGTCCAACTCCAACAGTGTTAAATCTGCTTCAAAGAAAGTTTCAATTAATGCCAGCCAATAGCAGCCCTTACCAACAAAAAAGTTCAGGATGTCCTCAACAACTCACCACAGTATCATTGTCGGACAGAAGTGAGCTTCATCGACTCATCGAATCATATCAAACTCCATTCACAGAGTTTTACAGCCTCTTCCAGAGTAGATGTTGACACAAACAGTGGACTGAAAGACTACACTCGATACAGATACCGGCAGCCACCATAGCTAGAATTATGCACTTGAATTTGGAGGGTAAGAAAACAGAATTCAGTTGACTGCAATCTACTGACACATAGTGGTGGGATTTTACACTGATTTCAACAACCATTCACCTCAAGAAACACCCTTTGCCATGAAAAGCTTACTCTACCACTGTAACACATCTTTAACAAAGACTTAACCCTTAGCAAGCATTCAGAACTTCACAAACACCACGGAAGCTGTGCAGATTTCTGTGGAAGAAAAAGGAATGCCACGCATGGGTACCCTTAAACGTGAAGTCTAGATTGACAAATTACTAACCATGTCTGGTGTATTTCCCCAAGCAAGTCCAAAGGTGCCATTTGCATATCCTGCTTTGTGGGCAACATCTTCATAAAGTTTGGAGAGGGTGGTGGAAGCAGGCAGGTTGAGGGTCAGCCGCTCGTTGACCGTCTTCGCACTGGTGATGTCCTGAATTATACACAGGACTCTGGGTTCCTCAGCTGCATTTTGGATCTGTAAGTTAATAAAAGAAAAACACAAACATGATTTACTTGCTCATTTTGTTAGTCTGTTAATGGCAAGATAAATATTGAAATAAAATTGTTAAAGCTGTGTTATGAATGTCATTAACAACATGCCAGTTAGTGCTGGGCGGAATGCTGGTTGTAATTCCATGCATATTATGAATTTTTCAAACACAGCCAAAGCACTTGCTGTGGATTTTTAAAGGATTTCAGACATTTATTTTGCTGTCAACTGAATCACGATGTAGTGTATTGAGAGGGGACCCCTATAAGTTGCATACCTTTCCAAGTCATGTTTCTTCAGAGGTATAATGCATTCACTAGACACAAAAGTCTGTTTTTTAAATTAATGAAAATTATCAAGGACATGTCAAGGAACAAAGAAAATATTTAATTTTTAAAAATCTGCTAGTTCTTTGAGTAATACATACTGTTTGTCTGCAGGATATTGCAGTGTTTACCACCAACAATTACTTGAACAGAATGGCTTCAGGGTATAACACGATGCATCTTAAATGCATTAAGGCTGGTTATGTGCCAACACAAGAGAAAAAGACATAAGTATTTCCAAATGTTTCAAACCTAAACCAAAAGAAAAATGCATTAAACTAACAAGGGTGGTCATTAAGGGGGTAATGGTCCAAAATTCCATGGTTTGGTTCATATTGCAATACAGAAGCCAGGGTTTGGTGAATTTTGGTTTGGTTCAATTGCATTTATGAAATAGTTATTTCTGTATAAAATGATGATTTATCTGACTAAAAAAATTTATTCCTTGCAAACAATAACAAAAAACCCTTGAACATAAAAGCCACATTTGACTAGAAAATTGCATTTAAAAAACCCTCAAAAACCTGATGATAAATAACTGATCAATTGATTAGTACCTACTATGTACTGTATCACCTGAGAGGTGTTATTGTTTCACTACTAAAACACAATACAACACAACATTCCTCAGAAAATAAATATGACAGTTTAGCACACAGCTTCTGAATAATCCTCTTCTAATGAGATTCATGAGAGCAAAATTAATCAGTACCTACATATCAGCCAAGAAGTACATCTAAACATCACCCGATTATCACCTCATGCTTATTTATTCTCAATATTGTTGCAAAAACAGATTTTCAGCAGATCAGACCTGCAACCCTCCCGTTGATGTACAGCTAACAGGACCCAATGTTGTGTTAAAAAGTGATTACCGGTATTTGCCAAAGCAAATGCTGGCCTGTACTTTAAACTGCTGTAAATTATTTTTGGGCCCTTAATCTGTCAAACATTTCTCAAACACACCTCTACTGAATGATATTCAAGTAATTTTGAGCCAGTGGATTCCTGTCACAAAGTAGAAGCTGCCGGTCGTTTTTTGGGGGAGTCACTTTTATATATTATTTATTTATCAGGGTAAAAACTGTCATTGACATTAAAAATGTCTTTGACAGTGTTGTGCTTGAATGTCCTTTTAAAAAAAAATAAAAGAAAAAAAATATCACACATTCCCTCCGATAAACAATTTTATTATATTCTCATACTATATGAGAGTTAGATCCACGTCAAAGACAGTTTCAGCAACCTGGGCTAACAGCAGCGCTTACTAAAATAGCACCGATTACTGACAGAAGTCCGGAAAATCCTCAACAACTCACCTCAGTATCACTGTCGGACAGAAATTAACCTCTCTGACTCGTTTCAGACTCTTTTCACAAAGTTTGATAATTTACCAACCCTTCTTTCTTCAAGAGGACAAATATGACAGTAATTTTTTAACACTAATAAATATTACGCAATTACATCATTAACAGAACAGGTGCCATCAGTCTGTTAAAAGCTATGAGAAGCTTTCAGTTTTTATATTCAATACTTTTAACAGAAGTACAAGTCACTAAACCCATGTCTTACTTAATAAAATGCTGTGACATAATTGCAGAGTTCAGATGTAAAAGCTACTATGAGAATAATTAATCAGAACACAAGATCGAATCATGTGACTTCAAGTATTTTCAACATGGCGGCGCACTGAGGAAGCGGCTTTTGTTGGCGCTCCGATTGTAAACACAGCAGTAAGTGAAACTAGCGTTTAGAAAAAATGTTTGACATCAAATCTAGAGGAAGTAAAAGTTTTAACAAAGTTTCTGTAGTTTGATCTGCATTAGGATCATTACTGGCTGTTGGGTGTATTCGACAGCCTGCGCAGGGCCAGCAGCCTGAGCTGGTCCACCGCTCCATGACCAGGACCTCAATGTTCCTCCTGAATTTGCAGATCAACTAACGGTTGGATAAGGATGAAGGAAACTGAGGAGTTTCATCCCCCAATAGTTGGAGCACACCCTCTGGTCCCCCTTCTTAAAGATGTAAACCACCACCCTAAACTGCCAATCGAGTGACACGTCCAATATGTTGGCTCACCCACAGAGACATCAACCAATGTGTCAATTGATACTGCAAGGAAAAGAGACTCAGGTAGGAAAGAACAACTTCTACTCCCCGCAGCTTCTAAACAGCCTCTCTGTGAAAAGTCACATGGGGTAAAAGCCATAACGAAAGCACTAAGAATTTTCATAGTTAAATATATGCAGCTTTATGCCATAGTAGAATATGCGGGATTATCAGCATACACTAAACTTTCCTACACAATTGGATAAGCTAGACAATTGGTGGTCTTTGGTCAACAGAACAGCCACTTCTAAAATTTTGCCTAAATTCTCAATCTGTTTCAACAACATGCCATGCAATTGCTGACTCATGCTTTTTTTTTTTAAACAAACAATGTCTATCAGGTGAAACAGGAGTTTCAGGAGGCAGCGAGACACTTCAACTAAACACTCCTCACAGTTTTCTTTGTAACTGGTCTAGTATGCAGTGTTCCCAGTCAGGGACAAATCACCTGCCGACTAAAAGCCATTCTTTCTTAAGTACCTTAGCAGCAAAAAAAAAACTGTCTGAAAAGGTCACTCAGCAAGCAGGAAAAGGTCTAGGAACTGGAGAGTAATGACAACATCCTTTAGTTTGGCTTACTTGACAACTCTCAATTGAAACAACCATTTAGCTCAATATAAGATATAAACCCCTACAGTTTCCAATATGTAAAAAACTGGGAGTGCAGCCTGATTAACATTTTGTTTAATTCCATGCTCTGAATAAGATACAACATAAAATTATTTAGTATTTCCTTAAATGAGTACCAAACTAATAAATTCTTCTTCCAATAGTCATTATTTAATTCCCTGTCTCTTTGATTACTTATGAAGGTGGTTCTTGTTGAAGCTGCTTTCTAGTTGAAGAACATGCTTTGAGCTTTGCTTGGATATGATGGCCATCATGAGTGCTGCTTCATGCATCCATTTACCACCATGCTTTCTTGTGCTCATACTCTCCTGTTTCAAACAAACCTGAGAAATCCTCTTCATTTCATCAAAAATACTCTGTCTGCAACTCCAAAACACACCCTGATAATATGTGGAAATAGTTGAGGGTGAAGAACAACTTATAATACAGATAAATAAATTAATTTGCAAAACTATTGAACTATTGCTTATCTATTGAAATATAAAAAATAATAATTAGGCTAAACTGAGCTGATTTTGAAGCCTACTAATCAGTTTTCTGCTAATTTGAAACCAGCAAACCTCTCAGCTGATGAAAGTATAGTAATCACATTCAAATAATTGCAGTTTTTGCAGCAATTTTTGTGTTTGTGATCTTATGAAAATGTGACTGACAGTTCCTCTAAAGAAGCTGCTGCAGCTGACAACACACAAGTGTATTATGAGATTAAAGGTTATTTTTACCATGGATATAATCACAAGGCGCTGACATGAAGCCACAGGTACTGCATAACACAGGTGGCGTATTATAGAAATATTTTAATGGCACAAAAATGAAACCATCATGTTGGGAAATATTAGTGCCCATGAACAAGTATTAATTCAGTTTAACTAAAACTATAGGTTACATTTAAAAATGTGCATACTGAAATAAAATAATAATGTTTGCATTCAAATGCACATTTTTATTAGACTGCACATTTGCCAGCTAAACCTAATACTTTAACAAGTAACCATCCTTGAAATTAGATAGATTATAGTGTCTAAAATATATTAGCAATGATCCATGGGGGGCAATCATGCTTGAGAGGGGTGGAAAACTCATAAGGTGATCCCAATAAACATTTGATCTCACTAGTAATATATTATGGTACAGTGGCCAAATACATGAACTGTATCAGCAATCTTCTGAGTAAAGTTCCTAGTTGCATTTCCTGTTCAACTGGTGCTGAAAATTTCAACTGCAACGTCAATTTATTGTTAATTTATAACTTATATTTGAGACCACACCAAAATAATAATAATAATAATAATAATAATAATAATAATAATAATAATAATAATAATAATAATAATAAAATTGGCTTATTTGTAGGGCTGTGCAATTAATCAAAATTTTATTTCAATATCAATTTTGGCTCTAATCAATCACAATAACAGTGCAATCAACAAAAACAATTATTACCAAACCTACTGAGAAATATCAAATAATTTTCAATATGTTTCTACCAATCAAGGGACATAATTAATAAAGGACGGCAGGGAGATATCCCTACCAATATTCACTCCACTGTTGTAATTAGCACTTTACCGGACACTGATTTCCCCGCCCCTCGGAAACCCATTGGACTTACGTCCCTAATACCAAACCTTCTGAATGCATGTGCAGGATCTGTCAGTATGCTGTGGCACTAAAAAGTGAGCAAATTTAATTGGTCTAAATAACTTGGTTCAATTTCTTCGTACTATCATTAGTCGTGAAAACTGGCATTACCTTTCTATTTATTTATTATTTGTGTTTCATCTATATTGTATTTATTTAATCTGCAATATATTTATATATTTTAAACTGTATTTATATGTTATTTATATATTCTGTATTTTATTTTAACCTTAAAATAATCAAGATACCTTACTTGGTTGTCAACTCATCATTTAACTCAGTGTTTCTCAAACTGTGGGGGATGCCCCACTGCGCAGGGTCATGACAGGAGGGGTGCAAATGACCTTGGAGAAAAGTCATGAGGAACAAATGTTGAACATCATATTAATTCTCAATGTGGAACAAGAAACTAACGTTAGCATATGTTACAGACCTGTGTTATTTGAATAAAATATTCAAGGAAATACATCACTTACTCTTGTATTTTGATAAGAGTTAAGACAAGCTTCTAGCCAGTAAAGTGGTACAGGCTGGAGCTATGGGACAACTGGGCCCCATGGGATTTTCTGGTTTTCAAGAGGGACCACAGCACTCTTTGGGAACCACTGGTATAGTGACTAGCGAAATTCTCCAGCATCACCGTTTTTTTTTTTTGCGTACCCACCTTGCGCGAAAAGATTTTATCTGGCGAAGTGGGGCATGATGGAAAAAGCTTGAAAACCACTGATTTAACTGCATATGTTATATCCACTTGGCTGTTTCTTTTAGAGGTAAAGGCATTGTTGGGATAATGTTTTTTGTTATTGTAAGTTTACACAGCAGAACTATTAAAAAAACCCAAGCCATTCAGTAAACATGTCCCAAAGCTGATGTAGAGCTGTGTGTGTTATTACAAGAATTAGTTTGTTAATTAAGGTTATCTCCTCACTGGTGTTTCATTTAATTGGAACCAGGATATAAACAGAGTTCCCTGTGACTCCTGGTATCCCACAATATCCCACGTTAGCTTCCTCCTATTCTCAACACCAGCTGCAGTTTGCATTACCTTCACCACAACAGTTCACCATACATCTCAAATATATCTTAATATTCTTCTGGACAGGATGCAGTTTTCTGTCTTTAGATGCAAATTGGCTGCCCTGTTTATAAACAATGGAGGTTATAATGTCAACATTTCTACTATCTGACTTATCTAATACAGACCAGAGTCCAGTACTACAAAGCAAGCTCCACATGCCCAGAGTTGCATTCTGTTATCTGGATTCACCATAACATTGGCAGTAAACGGACACACAAAACTGGTTATCAACTCGCCAAGTAAATTTAGGGATTCCTCTGCAAAACTGTCCATGGGTAAGTGTTCTGGCAGCAGAACAGCTGATTTTACAAAAAAAACATAACCTTCCTCCACCTATCAGTGGGCGAGGTAACAAAATTATCTGAAGCCAACTGAGAAAAAAAAGGAATAAACTTGCATCTAAGAATTTATATTTCTTATTGAACAACAGGGAAATGCACAGACATTAGACACTTAAAAAATAGACCCTTTTTCTCTCTGTGCATATAAATCTGAAGGATCCTCCAGGAATGGTGATGCTATTTTCCAGAGAACTGAGTAGGCAGTGATTTCATATCTGTTGACCTCTAATCTGGAACCTAACCTGCTCCAGAGCAAGTTAGGTTTGCAGCACAAGTTATTAAGGTGATATAAACCGTTGAAAATGAACCACCCTCATAGTACAGAAAGCCCAGGGTTAACCCCGAAGTTACACTGGATCAGAAGAAATCCAGCTTCATAATACAAGCCTCAGGTGCCAAAGTACTATGATGATAAAGAAATATTACTTTATTGCTCCTTGACAAGCTTAAGGTCAAGCTAAGGCCCTTCTTGTTGAAAGGCTCAATTTTCAATTTACTATGTAAATTGAAAGAAAATTAGAAGTAAGCTGGCTCATCAAAACCAGCATTTCCACTAGCTACTAACTTAAAGGGCATGCCTGACAAATAACTCTGAGCCTAATATATCTGCAACATGAGTGCTATGAACAAAATAATACGCCTCTAAAAATACTGATACTCCAATATTGATATACCACATTACACGAATATGACCGCTATGTCAGTAGTATAGTATGGCATATTTATTTTAAATGACCCTGTTAACATGTAACCAACCCTGACCCTGTATAACGAGGACAGAGCCGATTCGTGTTGATCCTGTGTGAATAACACAGCACTGCTAATGTTTAGAATAAGACTTTACGCGTTAAATGAACACCAAGATACGCAGAGCACACAGCTAAACAAATGCTAAGTAACTTATCTCAGAAATAATTGAGATTTTCGAGAATGTTACAAAGAAAAATAAAATTTATTCTGAGATTACCGCTAACACTGTTACACATACCCTCATCTCTACCAGCAACGCAGCTAGTCAATTCCGCTAACATTAGCGTTAGCTCAACAATTTGTCTTGCTAGCATTGACATTTACATTTAAAGTAGCAGTTTTACTCAAAACAATCAGCAAATGACTCAAAGAAGGGTTCAAAGTAGACATAGCTGTAAAACTAGTATAAGGGGTCGACGCTACTTAAGCCCTGCTCGTCTTTTACGTTTGGTTGGGGAACTTCAAAAACATCTAGATCAGCCAGAGTTGTTGCCACTGATCAGATTTACGAAGCTAACTGCGCTGACTAGCTAAATCCCACAAGCTAATGTTATGCTAGTAAGCTAAGTGATGTTGACAAATCTCTCCTTTAGACAGGACAGCAAAATGTCATCAGCAACAACAGAGACGGTTAGAGGTTTCGACGATAATAAAGCCTAGTTCTAAATCTGATCAACTAAATAGTAATTATGCTAAAGCTTTGCTACATAAAAATTTACTTCGTCTGAAATGCAGCGAAACTAGCCGCTAACTGATGTTAGCGGGTAGGTTAGTTAGCCGTGTAATGATAGGCCGTCTAAGTCATGTTTGGCTAACTGTTAGCGGCTCAGAGATAGCCTATCAAAGATATGGTAAGATCGCAAACTTCAAAAGTGCTGCAAAAAGTTTTACATCATTAATCTGCATAGTCTACAAAGGTGACAGCTAATGCCCAGAGTGGCTGGCTCTCCGACCTGAACACGGCCATAATAACCTCACCTCTTTGGATACGAACTGGTTCTCCTCGCTAGGCACCATTTCCATTTGTGCGACAGTTTTAGACAAGCATCTATCCGGACGGGGATGTCAGCGAACAAACTTTGCAGCGATCAACACAAACATTGTTTGTGGTCGGTTTGTTGGAAGTTTGGTTGCTTGGATAACAAAATTAAACTTGCCAAAACTTGTAGGCTTATCAAAGTGAAATAGCAACACTCGGTTACACTACCCCCAGCACAAAGTGTCGTGCTATAAATGGAGAAAAATGGCCGGTGTTTTTACTCCGCGAGACTTCCCTCGGTGAGCTCTGGCGTCACTTTCTATCCAGACAAGCGTGCGTGATGCGGACAGGATGACGTCGATGAGTGTGTACGTTTTCACTTGTTTTTTGATTTGTTTGTTTTTTGTTTGTGAGCAGTGAGGACAGCTACACAGAAGCATACAGTTTGTGTGTGAGAGAGATGTGTTATTATAATATGATTAGCAGTGGTTGGTTTAAATCCACCGGGCGGCTGGGGCCTTTATGTGTGACATTTGCATGTTCTGCTTGGGTTCTCTCCGGGTACTCCGGTTTCCTCCCACAGTCCAAAAGCATGCATGTGAGGCTATTTGGTAATTCTAAACTGCCCATAGGTGAGAGTGTGGGCGTGAACGATTGTCTCTCTGTGCTGGCACTGTGATAGATGGCGACCCGTGCAGGGTGTGCCCCGCCTTTCACCCTAAGACAGCTGCAAAGGCTCCAGACTGAGATAAAATAATACTGAATAATATTATTTTAGTAATACACAATAGTCCCTGTTTCTCATGGAGTCCCTTAGGAAAATTAGTTACCCACCCGTGCTGTAACTCAAACCAAAATCATCAAAATCTACTTTATTACATGATCTAGTATTTCTATATACTTTTTTCATTCATGGTAATGTACTGGGCATATATGAATGTGTTTAATTTAACTGTCAGCCTTTCACTTTATGATAGCTTGATAAGAGGTTAAAAAAAGGGGTGTATGCATGAATGGGTGGATCGTCACATACCGGTCTGTGGTCATCATAGGATTACTGCACTCAAAGAAGGGAGAAAGGGAGGAACAGGTGTTTAATGGGGTCCTAGCTGCTCATTTTTGTCAGGGGCTCTCTTTAGTAGTGTAATACTGTGTGAATTCTGCAGCTGAGTCTGGAGACACAGACGTAGTTTGGGGGATAGACTGTTGTTTACTGCACCAAACTAGATTCCTACATATGGAAAAGTCAGAAAAAAAATTCTTATTATAGAAATGGCAGAAATTGGTGCCTGCATTAGCTAGGATTATAAGAATGATACCAGGGATCATGTGATGACCTGGAGTTGTTACAGTGATCTATATAACTTGTGTGCCTTCATTTAATCTGCCAACAAGTTCAAGAGATTCTAGCAAGTCTATCACAGTTATACTGTAACACGATACTCCATTACAATCAGGCAGTGACAGCTGAGCACAAGTGAGCCTACATTTCCAGTTTTATCAGAGATCTACTTTACTGCTCAGCCCTCTTTGTTAGATTGTAGCCAGGTAATGTGCAAAGATTGCTCAGCATTCAGAACTGCATGTGCTACTTTTTTAAAGTCAATAAATTTGATAACTGTTATGCAACGAGGGTTCCTCATACATGTTGTATTTCTTCACAAAGTAAAATATTAGCATTTTTCGGGTTTCGTTGTAGTTTCATACTGATGCTCTGCCGGCTACGCAATAAAAAAATGCTTCATGCTGTGGTGCGAACTGAGGAACTCACTTGCATTCATGTATACAGCTGTATGAATGTAAAGTGTAAAATTAAGAAATTATAAGGCTAATACAGAAAGATAATAGTGAAGTTGTAACAAAACAACACAAGTTTATATTTATGTTTTATTTATATGAAATTTCACTCATAATTTTCTCTTGTTCTGATCAGTTATTGACTGAGCCTTTGGCATTTGCTTAATGTGAACATAAGCTCTTATATCACAGAGAAATCATTTAATGCCATCTAGTCACTATTTTGAATATGAAAACAGTTTTGGAACTTGATTATTAATAACCACGTTCTAATGAAAAAAATTACTATCATAGACAACACCTTTTTGTGTCGTTTTAGTCAAATAAACAAGCATAACTGATCATCAAATTGTCTTCAGGGAATGACATATTCGCATATGTACTTTTTCAGGCTGCGACAGACCTCATCATACCACTTTCCTCGTGCAGCCACTGAAAGTGCAGCACAGCTCTCCCTCTTTGTTCCTGTGGGCTCCTTCTGGGAGCGATCCCAATTAAAGAAACTGACGGGCTGGCTGTTGACGTCAACATACTGGCCTTCTTTCACTATGTCTGCCACACCGATCCAGAAGTCCTTGGACCCTGGAGCACTCCTCTTTGCATAGTCTCTCAGTTCATTGTTTTCCATCATGTCTCGTGGTGTTGCAAGAGTTCCTCCTTGTGCAATGCAGTCTTCATTTGCCTCATGGTAATGTTTGGGTTCCTCAATTATAAGATAACACTTCCTGTGAGCTTTGATGCCCCGGAGACACACTGAAAACACAAAGTACTTACTTTATGAGTGAAGTGAATTGTAAAGTAACATTATGGAATTGAAAAAGCTCAAAACTATTGCAAGTTACTATCATGCAGTGCATATAAACCTGTTACTTTAAATTCAGTGGCTCCTCTGAGTGTTGCTGCCCTCTACTGATGAGCAACATAAGGTTCATTCTTGTTCACAGGCTGTATTTATCAATTTTATTAAATATACACTTGAAGCAATGATAGCTTTTATATTGAGGCACATTTGTTTTTAACTAATACAAAAAAGTCAACATGTTCCATCTTTTATTTTGCAGAAAAATCATACACTCTGCTAGAATTCTTCTCTTTTTTTGTGCTGTCTGATTTGCTAGGTGTCAAATTAACAAGGATACATAATTTTGTGAATTATCGTCACCATTATTTTTTCCAAAATAATCATAAAAAATGAGAAAAGTGTTTTAAAATATATATACACGACTCAATAATATGGATTAAGTTATTCACTTTGTGTCCAATTTTAAATGCAGTGTTGTTTCTTCTTTAATATGTTACCTGTTAACCATGTTACACCCAGGTAATACATTTGGCAGGTAAAACAACGGTTTAGGCCTATTGCCAATAGTTTATGTTTACATTGAGGGTTTTGATTTAAAAACATTCACTATTATCATTATTAGTAGATCATAATTAACATTATTTTACAGAAATTCCATGTTAAAGTATGAAAAAGTGCAGTTACATAGTAATTACAAAGCATGTGCTTTACATGATATATTTAAAAGAGATTAATGTAACTGATCTAAACAACTGCATGATTAAAGGAGCATTTGTTCTTCAGAAATACTCCTACCAACAAAGCAGTGATTTCACAAAGTTTGGCTCAGTTTGTTATGATTCAGCGATTCGAAAGGATGAGATCCTGCTGACATTTGTGTAATGTGATCCATAACAAGTAAGGTTGGAAAGCTGCAAAATGTTGGCCTGCAATAAGAGAGAGAAGCCTTACATAAGGATGTTGAATAGCCCTAAATTCAATATAATATGGATTTATTTTAAGTGTTTATCCTTAATAACATCAGAGCACAGAAAATTGAACACTGTGAACACCACAGTGAGGCAGAAACCCTCAAACTGCTGGTGAAGAGGCTCAAGAACTTTCAAACACATTTTTCATGTTTTCTATGATACATCAGTTCTTTAGCTTAGTAGTTAATGGATTTTGCACACTATTGAGGTATCTGGTGGAAACATTTTTATTTTATTATTTCGCAAAAAAAAAGAACATTGATTGTTTTTGTTTTGTTTTTTTCACTTTTTGGTTGATATGAAATGGGCCTCTAATTATAGAATCACTTGTAAGTTTAAAATCTGGCTGTCATCTCTCAGCTGTGTTCACACTCTTGCTTGTCTCGTTTAAGTATATTTTGTATTGCTTAATCAAGAGTGTGGAAAAGCTCTCATTAATACCTGTCTGCAATGCCTGCATCTCTTTCAGTAAATTCACCTCCTGCCACAACCGCTCAACCTGGGACTTCAGATCATCTTCCTCTGTAGTTGCACAAGGAGGCAAAAAAACACAATAAAAGAAAAAAACAGGTCACATAAACATACAGTGTACATTTTTCATGAACTGTACTGGATGTATACAGTTACCTCCAGACTGTCGTGGTGAAACAGCCTTCCTGGTGCGAGATGGATGGCTGTAGCAGATGTGGAGCACGGAGAAGCCGAGGACGAGGAACACGGGGAGGGCCAGGCGTGCCATGTCTGAGGCCAGCGGATCCTACAGTACGGGACACAGTGGCCCACGTTGTGCTGCTGTGAAAGGGACCAAAAACTCTGCGGGCTCCTCAATATATACTGGACCTCAGTATGCCTTTCTGGGTTCTTGCCCTGTATTGGCTCTAAATGTGTTTGTTTTTGCCCAAACATCAGGAGGAGGCGAGGGAGGTGAAAGGGTGGAGGCCAATAATGATTTCGTTGTGTCGAGTTATTTTTAGACAAATATTTGCTTGGGACAAGGTGCACTAAGCAGCATTCCCTTTCATTTCACAAACAAACCTGAAATCCATTGACTGCTTCAATACAGCACTGTGTTCTTCCTCTCATCACATGTCAAGGCATAATCAACTTGAAACTGAAAAAGGACACCATCTAGTTCAGCGAATGAAAAGAACTATTATTTTCTGCTGTAACAGTACGGCAAAGGTCTAGATCTGTTTTTAACAGACACTTATCTAATATTTGAACATAATGCTGTTAATGCAGGCAAGTTTTTTTTAGAGTGAGATGTTGTATACAGATGGGAGTGGGAGCTAAATAAGAAAAAAAAAGAAAAAAAAAACGTGGGCATATGGGCTCAATATAGCCATAGCACATTTCCCATTTTAGACTCCTCAAACTGTTTTTTTCCCCCTAATACATCTACCCCTGTGAGTGAAATACTCTCCAAAATAATGTATTCCAACCAGGTCTTTTTTAAGAAATACTTTTCAGTAGCTGCAATATACACGCACATTCTGAGCATGTAAGAGTAACCGCACAAAATAAGTTTTTATAGACTTGTTGATTAGTATTCAGTCCACGTTTTGGCATGGAGAAAAAAAAGTTGTGAAAGCACATTATTTGTATGATGTTCTAGTGCAACCTGTCAATACAGGAAAGCACTTTTCCCGTCTTGAGGCACGTTTAAGATGCAGATCAAACACCAAAGTAGGCAAACAGCTATGAGAAGACCATTTCTGGTTTAACTAATAATTACTCAAGACCAAACATATGTGGATCTTCAAATAACAAAGTTTGCAGCAGTTCTGCCGAGTGTACAGTCCTGATTCTGACAACACAACCTGGGGGCATTGCAGCAAAAGTCAGCGCTTAACTCAGCACTAAACTCAGCAATGTTAGACCCCTTTCCTTATCAGACAGCAGCATATTTCATAGTCCTCTGTGATCTGTGCTTTAGTGACAAAGATCTGTTTCAACTCTGTGTAAGTAGAAATCCCTTACTTTGATGCCCTCTGGTGCCACACTGAAGGCTTACAAGAATTTGCATTCATTAGCATGTCATGGTCCTAGGGTTTTGTGTTTTTGGATTCCTAGTTAATATATTTTGATTTTAGGTTTTGGTAGGGATTTTATTTTTCTTTTTTGCATATTTTTTCTGTTTTGATTACTTTATTATTTTGGTATATCATGAGTTTTAGTCTATCTCACCTTATGTCAGCTGGGATAGGCTCCGAGGCGCTGAACAGGCTAAGCGGAAGAGAATGGATGGATGGATCGATGAGTTTTGGTATTTTAAGTGTAGTTTCTGCTTTTATTTCATTGTCATCCCCTCATGTGTTTCTCAGCGTTTCCCTCTCTGCCTTGTTCCAGGATCAGTCTTTGCCCTCTTGCATTTCTTTTTCACATCTTCTTGTTTAGTGTCAGTTTTCTTGTCTCTGTCTTTGGGTTACTTGCTGTTTTACTTGCTGTTTTTCTCTCCTTGCCTTGTTCCCCACCTGGATAATTCTGTGTTTTCAAGTTGTGTGTATGTGCCTTTGTTTGTTGCCCTGTTCATTGCTTTCCATCAGCCAGTAAAGGCTGACTTTTATTACCTGTGTTTCCTATTCTGTTCTTTTATCTGTGTTTGAGTTCTCATGCTGGGGTTCAATATGCTGTAGTATTAAAGTCAAAAAAGTTAAAACCTAATGTAGGCTAGAGCAAAATATTTCAAGAAAGCAGTCTGAAATGATTTGAACTTTGTGAGACTGGCTGTTAACATACTGGAAGCACCAATCGGAAGATAGGTATGGATGGACATGGTCAGTAACAACACTCAAGTAGGTTGTGGTATTTAAATGTCCCCCAGACCATTACACCACCAGCATTGATGCAAAACAAGTTGGATCAATGCTTTCAAGTTCTTGCCCAATTCTGACCCTACCATCTGAATCGCACTGCAGAAATCGACTCATCAGACGAGGTAATGTTTTTCCAAATCTCCTACTGTTCAATTTGGTCTGTCTGACACCAACACCAAGTCACTTAATTCACCTTTTGTCACCATTCTGATGCTCAGTTTGAACTTCAGCAGGTCCTCTTGACTATGTCTACATGCCTAAATGCACTCAGTTGCTGGCATGTGATTGGCTGATTAGATATTTGCATGAAGAAGCTGTTAAACAGGTGTACTTAATGAAGTCACGAGGAATGCTTTGCAGATAAATTTATTCAAGTAAACAGAGCTGTACTCAAAGAAGGTACACAACAAAAATGTGGCAAAAATATATCACAGGTAAACCATAGTTTGAGGAATTTTGTGAACATACTACAATAATGAACAACAAATTACACACTTTTTTTCACAAGGCAATATGAACACACATACTCAAAAACTCTCTCTCACACATAGACACTAACAGACATTGAAGGCATCAAAATTTAGATGTTTCTCTTCCCCTAAATTGTTTAAACAACATCCTAATTTTTAAGTCTAGAAAATAATTTAGCTGATCACTTTAGCAAACCCATTAAACATCTTTTCTCCACTGTTTATCACTCACATTCAAAGCATGCAGTATTCTTAGCTTTTAAGTTACACATTTAATAATTTATACTTTTTTCAATTACGATACACCAACTTCTCATATTGTTTTTGTAGCTGAGCTAAGAGTGATAAAGAATTCAGACAACTAGCCAATACAAACACACTGAATAAGCAAGGCGGTGTAATTAGAGAAATTTATGTGTAATGCAATTTTTTTTCTGCTTTGAAAATAAAAATAGATCTGCTATCAGAGTAGGTGGGTGTATTTGATGTGGTGTAAAAGCAGAGGTTCCTATACTTAACTAAAATATTACACAGTGTTCCTCAAACCTAAATCAGCCTTATACACCAGCTCACTGTAAAAATACTTCATCATTTATGTTTTATGGCACTTTTGATGTGAGGCACCAGCAAGTAAACGACTTTGGTCAGACAAGCAAAGCAGAAACACTAAAAACCTTAGACTGCCGTCTGAGTCTGACTAACTTCTTAATCCTTAAGAAAAGAAAAAAAAAACCCCAAACAAACAGGATTTTGATGCAGGTAGAAATTTAAATTTGTCCTGTTCTACTTAAGTGTTTACAAAACTGTCACAAGCTTTTTCTGATTGGAAACAATAAAGTTGCAGTGTTACACATGTAACATGCAAGTTCTGAATATACAGTTCTGCGGGAAAAATAAGTCCAAATCCCTCTTGTTACGCGATCCAACGAGGAAGTTTTTGTTGTTTTTTTGTTTTTGTTAATTACACTTAATTTTCCACTTAAAAATACCTTTTTTTTGTTTGTTCAATGTGAACTGCACATAAGGAATATATTTCAAGTATTTAACACTCGTTTGTAGCTCAAAGGCACTAGTGATCCCATAATATAAAGTTGGCACATTAGCATAAAATGTCATGCAAATATCTACACTCAGACTTTTCTGCCTCTTCTGGCTAACATATTACTTAACATGAGAAAGGGATGCACTCCCTTTGTCAGAGCTGAGTAAAACACTGGGGGTCACTTTCTCAAACCTACTTAGCTGTTTACTCATAATTCTCACAGCTGGGCACAGAAAAAAAGGCTTTTCATCCTGTGTTGTGAAATATTTAGATGTTTTAGCTTGTTGCTGTACTTAATCTACTTCATGGGCGCTAATCATAACATGACAATAACAAGTCAGCAGGTTTGAATGCTTCTACAGTTTGCTGTTAATTTAATAAACCACTGGCAGATGCATCAACTATAAAGTGAACACAAACCTATTCATACTATTGGGTAGCATGTAATTACTTCATAGTACAGCATATAATATAGCACTGTATTGAAATGGCTCTTGCACTTGTGGCCTGGGTGACAGGTTGTTTTTCTTTATTTATCCGTTGCTTCGACTAATCAACTGACACATAATAGGAAACAGACAAGAGGCACAAAAGTATACTGCACATACATACATTCATGCATACAGCACATGCACACAAACAGACGAGAGTGGGGTTGTGTTCCTCTGGTGAAACTGTGCTGCCTCTCCAGTGTCTCTAGGTGTGTTGCTGTGAGTTTTGTTGGGTCTAATGGATAAAAGGCATCCGCTCCTTGCTGTCATTGTCTCCCTCGGGCTCCTCTTCTTCCTCTCCTGCTTCACTGGTCTCTGTGCTGTCGCTGGCCATCTAGAGATAAAATATTTTTTACTGCCATCATTAACTTAATGTGAGCTGACATCAAATGATACAGTGAAATCTGCTAACAGGCAGTGGATGGGTTGAGATAACTGTGGAAATGAAGAGGACAAGAAGAAATCCTACTCACTGCTTTCTTACAATCCTGACAAGAGCTAAAATGTCGCTGTCAGCAAATTAAAGTGAATATATAAATATTAATTTACCACAAATACCACTGCACAAGTCAACAAGTAATGCATTGTGAGAAGATTGCCCAAGCCGGGCGCAGCACAAAGAGGAGACATGGGCCTGCCCTCCTGTAGGTCTACCATCCACAGGAGCCGTCACAGGGGTTGGATGCAGTGCGTGTCACGCGGTGGCCAAGGGCAGAGGCCCTGGTGGACCGATCTCTGGCTATCAAGACTGGCTATTGGGACATGGAATGTCACCTTTCTGGTGTTGAAGGAGCCTGAGCTAGTGCGTGAGGTTGGGAGATACTGGCTAGATATAGTCAGGCTCACCTAAATGCATGGCCTGGGCTCTGGAACCAGTCTTCTAGAGAGGGGCTAGACTCTGTTTCAGTCTGGAGTTGTCCTTGGTGAGAGGCGGTGAGCTGGGGCTGGTATTCTTGTATCCCCTTGGTTTGCTGCGAGTACATTGGTGTTTTCACCAGTGGGTGAGAAGGTTGCTTCTCTGTGCCTTAGAGCTAGGGAACGAGTCCTAACTGTTGTTTGTACCAAGAGTGCCCACCCTTCTTGGAGTTGCTGGTCAGGGTGCTTGAGGGTACTCCATCCGGCAACTGTATCGTCCTATTGGGAGACTTCAACGCTCATGTGGGCAATGGCAGTGAAACCTGGACAGGTGGATTGGGAGAAACGGCCTGCCTGATCTGAACCCAAATTGTGTTTTGTTATTGGACTTGTGTGCAAACCACAGTTTATCCATAACAATCGGCGACACTTTGGTGAAGAGAGGAGCTGAGCTGTCAACTGATCACCACCTGGTGGTGAGTTGGATCAGGTGGCGTTCCCAGACCTTACGCTGGGAACACCTGCCAGAGGCGCTAGTCCGTGAGATCATCAGCTCCCACCTCTGGCAGGTCTTCAGCAACATTTTGAGGGAGGCTGAGGACATGGAGTCCAAATGGACCATGTTCCACACCTCCATTGTTGAGGCTGCTGCTCACAGCTGCGGCTGTAAAGTGGTTGGTGCCTGCCGTTCTACCCACATGGTTTATAGTGTGGGTGGGACATGCTGACTTCAACTGAGGCTATAGTCAGGCAGGGGGAAGGAATACTTTGCAGACCTCCTAAATCCCACTGAAACACCATCTATAGTGGAAGTATAGTCTGAGAATGAGGGAGATGACTCGCCCATCACTGGAGTTGAGGTCATTAAGGTTGTTAAAAAGTCTGAGTTTCCAAAGGCTCTGTATGTTGTAGGGCTGTCTTAGTTGACATGCCTCTGCAATGCCGCATGGACATCTGGGATGGCAGACTGGGATGGTTGTTCCCATCTTTAACCCTTTATTTACCATGGGCCCACTGGCCCGTGAACTTCAAAAGTGACACAATTTTTGGACTTCCTGCAACAATTACCATAATAACCAAATATTGGGAGTGAAGTGCAATTTCTCCGTTTTCAGAAACCGTTTGAACTTTTTCAACAGGACAAACAGTAGCGCAATTACAGTAATTCAAAGTGCGTTTGATCAGACGTCTCAGCGGTGATATGCATTAACCAGCTGTTTAGGGCAAATAAGGGCAGGTAACAGGTGTAGCGGCAGTGCTCGCCTACTGTTAATAGGATAACAAGGGGGATTGGAGGGTGTGCTCAATCTATTTGGGGATCATACCCCTCAGCCTCCCCGGTAAAGTCTATGCCAAGGTGTTGGAAAGGAGAGTCTGTCCGTTAGTCAACCCTTAGATTTCGGAGGAACGATGTAGTTTTTGTCCTGGTTGCGGCATGCTAGACCAACTCTTCATCCTCTCAAGCATATTCAAGTGTGTGTCGGAGTTTCCCCAGCCAGACTAAATGTGTTTTGTGGATTTGGAGAAAGCCTTCGACTGTGGGGGGGTGCTACAGGAGTATGGGGTGTTTGACCCATTGTTGCAGGCCATTCATTCCCTGTACAACTGCAGAGAAAGGTTGGTCCATATTGCCATAAGTCAGACTCGTTTCCTGTGGATGTTGGGACTCCACCACGGCTGCCGTTTGTCACTGATTCTGTTCATAATTTTTTGGATAGAATTTCTAGATGTGGCCACGTGGCAAAACACACATTGGAATGGTTTGCAGCCAAGTGTGAAGCCGCTGGCATGAGAATTAGCACCTCTAAGTCTTAGCACCATGGTCCTCAGCTGGAAAAGGGTGGAGTGCTCAATCTGGCTGAGGGATGGATTGCTACCCCAAGTGCAGGAATTTAAATATCTTGTTCACAAATGACGGGAGTGGGAGATTAACAGACGGATTGGGGCTGCGTCTGCAGTGATGTGGACACTGCCCCGATCAGTCGTGGTAAAGCGGGAGCTGAGCGTGAAAGCAATGTTGTTGATTTACCGGTTAATCTACATCCCTACCCTCACCTGTGGTCATGAGCTTTGGGGAGTGACCGAAAGAACAAGATTGTGATTACAAGTGTTAGGCCCCGGATAAGCAGAAGAAAATGGATGTATGGACGGACAGCCCTGCCTGTTTATGTATGTGTACCTTTTTAGCAGATCAGATGTCCTTTGCTATATGGCCATTTTAGCTATAGAAAAACCCTTCTTACCAGAGGAGTGGGAGACTTCTCAACATCCAAAATGAGTTTTCCTATGTTGCCTCTGTCATGAATTCTCTGCATCGCCTCTTTTACCTGAGAATAAAACAAGACATTAACTTCTTTCAAACAAGCTGCACAGTGTTTATCTTCAGTATTACTGGCTTAACAGTAAAAGCTCGCCAACAGAGAGACTGCTGTAACATTTCATTAAAGAAAACAAAACCCTGCTGATATAATTTTAAAACCACAGAAAAAGGTTCAATAATTTCCTGGAGATTGTAAATATGGGACCCATTTTTTAGAACAGCTATATTATAGGCTTCCTGTGCGGGGAAAGTTAATGGCCTTGATGTTGACAAAATTATGCTGACTCACTCTGCTGCTGATTTCTGACATCACACTGAGCACTTCACTGAAGCAGGAAATCTATAGCAAGTGTGTTGGAGATTAGATTGAAAATTTGGCTGGGTGGAGTGGGTTCTAATAACTGATATATTAAGAATAACCATTTATTGCCATACAGATGTAAAATCTTAGTTACATCAAAATAAACTGTTTCTTAAAAAAATCATTCCTACAAAATAAAGTCCACAGTCAATCATCCTCATCCTTTTTTTAAATTCAATAGCTACAGCAGATACAGTCAAAAATACTAGTAAAGTCATCTAGAAATTGAATCAGGTCAAGTTGATACTGATGGCATTTGCACCCATGAGATGCAAGCTCAATTAGGCAGCAACATCTATAACAGACATTATGTTTCCTTCAGAATTGAGCTCTTAAAATGTCTTTATATGAAATTCAGGCTTCTGCTATTAGGCTGTCTCCTGCTTTTAAGTGAACAAAACTGAGTAAGACAGTAAGTCAGAATCTTCAAAGATTTTTACTGCCAGCTAAAGAAAATCAAAGATAAGGTTCATACTGTCAGCTAACTGTAGTAGGCTGGTGCAAAGAAATCACTGTGCACACCACGGTATTCACTCAGTGACTGTAAACAGATTCCCAGCACACTCAGAATCACATTGAGGCAAACTTGATGGCTTGGATTAGAATTGAAATAATGAATATCTAAACGTGATGCAGCAGCTGAGGCAACAGTTTGCTGTATGCTGACAAGGCTTTTACAACTGCTCACTGGCTGCTCCAAATGGCCACACACACACACCACACACACTCTTCATATGCTATCGTAAAACATCACGCCTGTGTTCACCAACATAGCCCGGGAGCATTGAGAGCCAAAATATGTGCCAATGAGCCAAGCTTCTGTTCTCACGGTTTTTGTATTTTTGAGATTTCATAAGGCAAACAACAGACCGCTAGCAGCTGACCACTGGATGAAGTTTCGTGTCTCTGTGTCACCATGTAGCAGGCAACAGGACAGCAGAAGCAAAGTTTATGAAAACCTGCTAGACCATCCAAGAATGTGCACATTTAAACATGGTGCTTCTGTTAAAAGGCTGTCTGGCTGATGAGGACATAAAATAAAATCAGACCCACCACAAAAGATTACCATGCCATATCTTGCTTTCTCATTACAATCTATACAGACACAGTTGCCTTTGTCTGTAATCCATTGTGTCACAGGCATTCAACTGTTAAATAAATAGCCAAAATCAAGTCAAAAGGAAAACTGGGTCAGAAACTAGTCCAACACTTTTAGGTCCAACCCTGTTAGTTAGCAACTTTCCAGAAGAGCTCACAGGGGAATAAATTCCACTTTTTTGGGTGAATTAGGTCTCTGTGTCTAATGACCAATAATCACATGGGATATTACATGGGTTCAGTTTTGTTTTTCAGAATCCTTAATAGCATTCACTGCAGAAGCTCTATAATATTTTCCTTACTAAAACTACACGTGGTCAGAAAAACAACCATTATTCTGTCCCAGTCATGCATATTGTCCAACTTCTCATTCCAGAAAGAAAGGTTGCTATGGTCAGCATGTAAACTAACCTCTCTTTCCAAGCATATAAACAACTGAGGCAAGCTGTGCCCCTGACACTACATCCCACGCTATCCTCCCCTCTAATGAGATTCTTCATGGGCAATGGTTCCAGTGAATGGCCGGCGCAATCTGCCAAAGTAATGACAACAGTACATGGAAAGTTTCCCATGAGAAATAATTTCATAAAAATATCTCTATCTGGCTATAGATAGAGTCTAGAATAATTTGAGGTAAGCTTTCTTGTGATTATTACTTCCACCAGCTCTGTTTTCATCTAAATTCCTCAAGTATCAGTGTGAAACAAAGTCTGAGGATAAATGTTCTACTCCTTTTCCCCATGTACAGTAACTGGAATATTAGCGGCACAGTCTCAAGTACCTGGACACCCATGCAGCTTCTTCATTTATTCTGACCAATCTGACCTGTGTTTGGTCTGAATTTGTGCAGTTATAAGTTTGTCGCAAGGCATCGGCAAATTCATTAACCTACAAGAATAGTGAAAGCAGCTTCTCCCCCCCCACAGGTGCAGCAAAATGAATAAATCAACCACCGTCTGTACAACCCACACAGTCCTTGTTTGCAAATGGTTTAATTAAGCAAATAAGAGAAAACAGCTGTGATGCAGGCTGTGCTCTCTTTGTCTATTATTTAGGATACCAAAAAACACAGAATTGTTTCTGCCCTACTCTCATCCCATTTCTACTCTAGCTGCTGGACCGCAGAGAAAGAAGCACAAAAATAAAACAAGAGGTTAAATTGAAGCTGTTGTCACAAATGAAGCCAACACTGGTCAAATGCACACTGACTAAACCTGGATCATAAGCCTGGGCTTTTCTGGCTAAAAATGGATATTAAGAGGATGAATATTCACATAAGCATGATTGCCCCGTGTACAACAAAGGCAGCGAGTTACCTTGTTTGAAAAAAGTCGGTGCACTTCTCTGTTATTTCTGACCATTTGATTAAAAAAATATTTTGTGCCTGATTAAGTGAATCAACCAATTAAGTAAACTTGCTTCTAGAAAATGTGTTTTATTACGTTACTGGTGATTTTCCTTTGGCTTGGGTTTAAATATGTTTGGAGGGTGCCAAAGGCCGGAAAAACCCTGTAAGTGCCACAGGTACACCGTATTAATGTGGTACTTTTCCATCAGGCTTATGTAGCACCAGAGATGTGAGCCACAAATGGCCTAGTAAAAATCCAAGCAGTGAATGCAAAGTAAAAAGAAGAAATCAAGTATAAATGTGCTGACATATTGTCAGTGTGATGGAAACAGTCTGGCCTTCAATGCTTCCATATGTCTGAAACAACCAATTCTAATGGAGCATTCATGAGTCTCTTCCTTGTTATGAAGGAAAGTTCTGGGTCTAAATTTACAAGTGATGCTCATCTGATCACAAATCCCTGGTAAAGATTACACAGTACAGGTCAGATTATTAGCCGAGGTGTGCAGCTACTGTACGAAGGTTCCCCAGAAATGGAGTAACCACAGATACAGGGAGACTTAAAGAGTGGATATCAAGTGATTAGTGTATGGCCTGTTGGGCTTTATGTGGGTGTGAAATAACAGTCGAAAAGGAAGATTCAACCTACCCACCATCTGTGGAAGAATGTTCAAGGACAGCTGACAATGCCCCACAGATGCAACAGTGACAAACAACAGATTATATTCTGTCCAGAGCGTTTACATGAATTTGTCTTAAATCTTTTCTGGCATCTCAGATGGTGTCGCCAGCGCGATCAGGTCATTTCTAATTTGATCATCATCGATCTCAGCGTCTTAAACCCTCTGATTACTTCAAGTTCTTACCTCTTCCAGTGCCCAGAGGGAGTCGACGACAGGCTTGATCTTCTTTTGTTCATACAGACACAAGAGTTTGCCCATCACTGATTTCACGAGGCCACATCTCCCTTGTTTGAAGAGGAGGTTGAGGAGCGAAAACCCAGCTATGACTTTGTTCTCTTCGTATAGCTTAATAGGGTTCACCTTCTCCACTTGCCACCACTGGGAAAAAACAAACAAACAAGGGTGACTGATGTGTGTGTTTCATTTGCTATGATATGTAACTGACTGGCTAGTTTCAGGTAGTTACAGTTTCCTTTCAAATATTGATGATAAGTCTGTATCTCTGACTCACAGATTTTGCAAAGCTGAAGAAACTCTTTGTTTCCCCAGTTACCATGTTTGACGCGCCTGAAAAAACAAAAATAAAAGGATTTCTGTATACTGGACAGAAGTGACTAGGCAATAATTGGCAGCCATGAAGCATGAAGGGAGAGTGGGGGAGGATCAGCTGGCACCTTTAGAACCTCAGATCTGTGCAAGTATGCCTTTGCATATAACTTGAATATAACTACAAATAATGAACTAATCTCTCTGTAATTATGTGACTTGATTCATGAGGCTTGACAGAAGCTGAAGTAATATACAGTACAGAGACCAGATCAGACTGGTTGCTGTGAAGGTCCATACATTCAATTTGCAGGCTTTGGAGTAGATCTTATTCAAGTGACACTCACCATTTTGCAACTAGATTGGTACCACTGTTATGGCTGTCTGTTAAAATTGAAGCTCCAGCCCAAAGAGTGATAGATTAGAATAAGGAATGTGAAACATCTACTCAGGCTCTGTGCACAAGTAGCAAAATCCATCTAAAAGCACCTCTAAAGCTGCTTTAATCCACACGCAAACTAGTTTAAAAAATCTCTGCGTGTTATGTGCCAGACTAATTTTTGGGGTCAGGAAATGTGACTTGACAGTGATATTGCTTTTCCCAAAATATGAAGTAAGATGACAAAAAGATCTATATACATGAAAATGCATTTAAAATGTAGTTATTTTGACTTTGAAAACACTAACATGAGGACACATTAATACGCAAGCGAAGGTGTATGTGTGATCCCCACCATAGAGGATGTAAGTTCCCAGAGGCTTCAGCAGACTCAGGCCTTTGCCTGTGTTCTCCCCACACAGGCAATCAAGCACAATGTCTACTCCCTCTGGAGTAATCCTGAAACACCAAGAACAAAGGAAAAGTTTAAAGGTGGAAAGAAATATTCATCTCAACTAATGAACATGCAAAAGTGTTCACCTCACTTAGTTCATTCAACTAATGACTATTTTCACTATGAATTAATTTTTTAATGAATTATTTGGTCTATCAGTTATTTTTAAGAATCCTAAAATGCATGCCCGACAGAGGTCTGCATGATGTCTCCAAATGTCATGTTTCACTGAGCCAATTAAAACCAAAAATATTGGTTTTAACAGATTTTCTTTTTTTAACACTGTAGATTTGAACCAGCAAATTACTTGATTTTTGCCTCATAGATGAACCAGTGATTGTAACAGTTTTGACCTGAAACATTTAGCGGTGATTGAAAAATTAACAGAAAAAAGTTTGAATCAATTTTAAGATAAAAAACAGGCAGAATCCATTCTTCCAGATTACTTTTTAATGTAGTATTTCACTTTTGCCTGTGCAAACAAGTGATTTAAGGAATGGACTGGTATTTATATACAGTGTTTCTTCTCTTACTAAGCACTCAAGCCACATTCACACATTCACACAGTGCTATATTTTATCTGTTGCCTACACATTTTGGGGTTAAGCACCTTAATGCTTTGAAAAGCAGACTGGAGGAGCTGAGGATCAAACTACCCACCTTTCGATCTGTAGATGACCCACTCTACCCCCTGAGCCACAGTTGCTCAACTTCTGAAAGCTTTAAAAAGCTGACACAAGTATTTTTATAGACACATTTCTGCCACTTTAAAAGCCAAAAATAACCAGGGGATGAACCTGAAATAAAATAACATGCAAAACAGCTGCCGATTGATTTAGCACTAATCAGTTAAGTGACTAATTGTTTCTGCTTTACTGAAAAGCTGAGATAAAGTATAGTTGAAGGCCATCGTCTTACATTTGCAGAGATAGGTCTGCATTCGCTTGTTTATGTCTGCAAGCACTAAACGTATAAGTGCAAAACATAGTCTGTGAGTCTGTCTGTGTGTGTGTGTGTGTGTGTGTGTGTGTGTGTGTGTGTGTGTGTGTGTGCGTGTGTGTGCGTGTGCGTGCGTGTGCGTGCGTGTGCGTGCGTGTGCGTGCGTGTGCGTGTGTGTGTGTG
>VUQK01038614.1:0-40087 GCA_015106715.1 Bujurquina vittata | reverse complement strand
CAATCGCAATATTTACGGTTTCTGAACATCTCCTTCAAACTTGTTTTTTTTTTAGCCAGCTGGGATTATCCTTTTTTGTTACAATGCAATACTAGCCATGCATTAATCATTGACTGGATTAATGTACAATTAATTTTGAGCATCTAAAAATCATGTGATTTAAAATCTTCAGTGGTGGTATACAAAACTACACAAATAGTGTCTTTGTCCAACAAATTATGAAAATAACTGCAGGTGCATCATTTAAGTGCAATTTAATAACCCATCACGAGGCAACAGCATGAGAATATGCGATTGTCTCTACATGGCATATGTACGAGAAAACTTTTGACCACAAATGTCTTCAGATTACTTTAGAACATTAAGAGACTTTAATTTTTTTTTTTATAGCTGTTTACCTGATCCTGGCTGTCCTTTACAGCCTGCTGTTGCTGGGCTTCAGCTACTGCCACCTGCTGTAGCACCACCTGGTGGTCTGCCTGGGTACTGCTGAGACTTCTCTTCAGGTCATTTATCTAACACAGACAAACAACAACAAAAAATTTATATATCACAGAAACCTGTAAACATTTCATTAATTATTTTTATAAATGAAAACTGTCCAACAGTATTTGCTTGCTTATAATAAGATTTCATACTTGGTCCTCTAGAGAGGCCAGGGCACTTTTCTTCTGTTCCTCGATGTCTTGCTTTTCTTTCACTGCTTGCTGAAGCTTCTCTTCCAGTCTACAACGGTGCTCTTCAGCTTCCTTCATACGGGTCTCAATGGATGAGCGTGCCTGCTCTGTTACCTGCTCATTACACATTTACAAAAATCCAAAATGTATACAAAAATAGTCTCTTTTTTTTTTTTCTCAAAGTTCCAATTTTGCAGTTGGTGAGAAGATCAGATCTCAACTCAAAAAATTGCGTACTCCGATTCTGTTTTTTTATCATTTTAACTCAAGATGACTTACGACTACCTTTAAAGCTTCTGACAGTAATACACTGTGAAGCTTTTTAAATCCTATCCTTCTCATTTGCATTTTTATATAAACTTAAATAAAATTTAATTAGAAAATAAAATTCTGGTTATTTGATTGAAGTTTGGAGGATGTTTTACAATTGTGTCCCCAACCTGTTTTTCCTTTTCCAGTGATTCCTCAAGACTCTGAGCCATTGCTCTGTACTGCTCCATGCTGGATGTGGCTGCCCTGAGGCTCTCTGTAAGCTCTTCTGCCCGGGTTTCAGCCAGCTGCAGGCGGCCTTGTAGGTCCTCTCTGTCTTGATCTGAACCAGGCAGTCCTGCAAGCGAGTAATGTTATTTGGCAATCATTTGGCAGACATTAAAATGGGAGGATGCAATGCAGCCTAATAAAATATACAAATTCATTTTGAAGAATCTGTTCTTAAAACCTATCAATTTTCACATGTGTGGTTTAGACTTTTCACTTGATTCTTTTACTAGATTTGATCTCATATAAAAAGAAGCAAACACAACATTCGGGATTTTAAAGGTTAAGATGAAAGTGGGTCAGTCAACTGGAAAAACGGACATCTGTGGAAGAATGAAGATGTTAAACATTCTTCTGTTTTTGTTTTTAGTTTGAGGTCATGGTATTTCATGATAACCAAACAATATAAAATGAATTCCAGTGCGTATATGTCTGGATTACATTGTGAATGTAGCTTTACATACTTCTGTATGCACACATGTAAAAATGCCAACCTCTGATGATGGGTGTGGACGGGGAGTTCAGGGTGTGACGTCCTTCAGTGCTGCCTTGCTGCATCCTGAGGGTGCTGAGCTCTGACTCAGCAGCATTCAGTTGTTCCTTTGTTTTCTGGTGTAAGGCTACCTGTGTCTCCAACTGTCTCTTTGCATCCATTAACTGAATCTGTGAATATGAAGTAATAAATACTTTAAGAAATACTATCTATAAATACCTCTTGGTACTTTTTGACCTTTGATACTATTTCAGGCCCCATCACAAAGCTCACAAACAGTTCTATGTGATGCGTACTTCCTGGTTTCTGCTGAGCAGGTGGCGCTGTTCCACTTCTTGCTCAAGCCTCTTCTGTAGCTGGGAGATCTCTCGTTCCTGCTTCTCTAACTGGCTGTTGAGACGCTGACGTGTATCGACCTCAGATCGCTCAAGAGTGGCCTTGTAGAACAGAAAATGCAACGTTTTTGTTTTTGCAAATGTGTGATAGTGAGACACTGGTAGCAAATATAACCTCCGATTACCTGAATACTCTGAAGATTGGTCAGCAGCAGGTTTTGGCTCTGTTGCTGGCTCAAAAATGCCTCTTTCTCCTGATTCAGCCGGGACTCCACCAGCTTCAGCAGGTCTCTCTCCTTACGCAGGTTCTCAGCACGGCCCTGAAAGGGAGGATGAGATAAGCCTGCAGTACATGTCTCAGTACTTCCTGGAGCAGTGACAGTTTAACTCAGAAGTGGTATGAAATACAAACATCAAATTGAATGATGGATAAAAGACAAACCTCAGCCATGGTGAGTTTCTCCTTGGATGCTTTAAGATCCTCATTCAGAGTGTGGATGGTCTGCTCAAGCTTTTTTGTGGCAGCCTCCATTTTCTGTCCTTTTTCTCTCAGTGAAGCAATCTCTTTCCTGTAGCCCTCAACATTGTCCTGCAGCATCTCGTACCTGAAAGTGAGGAGGTGAAAGTCACTTCTGTTGTTTAAATGTCTGATATTTCTTCTGAAAAATGCTACCAAGCTCATTTCTCCTAACACCCCCCCCCCCCCACGGGAAAAAAAATTACCTTTTGGAGGCAAACTCCAGCTGTGTGGATATCTTGGCATTTTGAGAGCGGAGCTCAGAGAGCTGCTCTTGTAGCTTCTCATTCTGTGCAGTCATTGCTTTCTCACTCTCCATGTGCTCCTTCTTATAGGTGGAGAAGACCTCCTGCAACTGCAGAAGAAATCAGACATTTTATTTACTTTAATATTGTTTATCCCCAATGTCTATTGGGGATAAATAACACATTGCTCCAGTGTCTGTGATTCAGAGAGGCCTAAACATATAAAACATCTCTTTATGTAGGCACTATGCCATCTGGTGGCTAACAAAGCAACATAATAAGATGTCCCAAGTTTTTAATGAAGTTAGGTGAGCCAGTGATGGAATACAGCTCTGCAGAAAGCTCTGTTACATAACATTAAAGAAGGCTATAGATATCAAAAGTGCCTCATGGTAAACTATAATTCTTTAAAATTACTGTTTTGATAAACAAATAGCAATGTTACAGTTTCAGTCCTGTGTGGCAAATTTAGCCCTCACCTGTCGCAAAGCTGCCTTGGCCTCCAATGCCTCAGCAGATTCTGTAGTCATGGAAACAAGAGCAGTGGGCGTTCCTGTGGTGGGAGTGGCCGCGGGTGAACGTCGAGGGGTAGAGGTCAGAGTGAATTCTTCAGGTGGCGTACCTTGAGGACCGACAATTAGATATTTAAAGTGTAATATGTGGTAAATCTGCTTTGAAATTAGTGCATCAAATTATATAAACACCATTCACATATGTTTTATAAAGATGTCAAATTTAATGCTCTTTGGTGTCTGTTGTGCAGCACTTGCCTGCATTACCTTGTTGTGGGAAGGTGACTCCAGTTGCCTGAGCCAGTAACACACGGTAAATGTCCCTTTGCCTCACAATGGACTCAGTCATCTTTATCTGCTGGCTGCGTTGCTCTCTCAAAGACTCCAGCTCAGCCTGAGCTTTCTCCAAAGTCTGCTCCAGTTCCCCATACCTGAGACAATTCATTGTGATTAAAGATAGGAACATTTAGTTCAAATGCAAAATTTTGGCTTGGGAAAAGAAAAAAAAGTCAACAAACATTATAACACACTTATTGCCAGTAGACTCAAACTCCTCCTTCTCCTGGGCATCGCTAAGATCTCTTAGAGCTGCAAGAAGACGCTGGTTCTGGTTTTGAAGCTCCTCTACACTGCGGAAAGTCACCAAGTGTTGGCTGATCACCTCTGACGTGCTGCTGACATCAGCTAAGCTCACCGCCTCCTCGTGAATCACATGGTTTCCACGAGCCTCTTCAAGCTCAATCAGCAGCACACGAACCTAGAAGGAAAGATAAAGGGTGTTATGTGGTGTAAGATTATTTCTCATTATATCTATCTTTATTTTGAAACTGAACAAAGATTATACACATAAAGAAAAGTATGAGCCCACCTGCTGCGCCATGTCAGTGAACTGAAGTTCAAACCTTCGATTGTCCCTTTCCAGGACTGAGGCCCTCTTGTTGGCCTCATCAGCTTCGTTCTGCAGGCGGTGAACCTCCTGTAACAAATATACATTGAAACAATGCTCAAGCCTGCAAACACAGATGCTATTAACAGTAGAATGACATTTTTACCCAACACATTTACCATGAAGGAATGCTTTTACAATTTCCACATTACAGGAAAAAAAATCTTAAACACATCACTCAATTAGAAGGGGAGTGTATATCTGAACAAATAAATTCACTCATCTGGCATTAACCTTAACAGCCTGCTCCAGCTTGGCAGAAAGACTAGTCACTGACTTCTGCATGCGCTCATGCTCGTCCCTCTGCCTTTTGAGGATGGGAGCTTTTGCTTCCACTTCTTGCACAATGTCATCCAGATACTTGTTGACTCGCTTGTTCTCCAACCGCTCCAACTGCAGCTGCTCCTGGCTCTCCACATATGCTGTATACAACTGAAGACAATGCCTCATGTCAAAATAAGAAAGGAGACTGTGTCTTGCTGTTAAACAAACTTCATTTAGAAATTCAAACTGGATTCTACTTAGGTTCATAATCAAGCTTGGAAATTGAGCTGTACATACCTCAGTCAGCTTCATTCCAGGTTTTATCTTGGACACAGCAGCTGCTGTAGGAGACATTGTTGTAACTTGCTCTTCTGTCAGAATAGATGTTGTAGCAATAGGGCCTGGACAAATGTAGAGAAAGCTCATGGATCATTTATTGATGAAAAATCACAGCAAGGCTTAGCTGAAGTTCCAGAAAATTCTGACAGATTCCTTCCTAAAATGTCTTCAGTGTAATCAATGTGTCAACAAGAGGAAAACAGGGCTAAATAAAATAAAATTAATCAAACTCACCTCTAAATTTAGAACTTGACAGCAGTTCATTGGCATTGTCCAGCTCCTTCTCAAGGCTCTGAATCCTGTCCTTTAAGTCACCAACCGTTTTGTCTGCGTTGCCATTCATTACCTGCAACTTATCCTCAAGCACCTTGTTGGCTGTGGAGCAGGGAGGTAAAGAAAAGATTGCTCTAAAGTAGGGGTGTGCGATATATATCGTTTATGATAATATCTTGAACGCCATGTTAACGATGTGCGAGCTGATGTTATTTGTGGTATTAGTATGGTTCTGACAGGAGAAAAAAAACAACAATGAAAATGCCTGGGCTCCATGCATTCACTACTTTATGCTTTAGTATAGGGATACTGCGCATGCGCATTGAGTGTGCTCATACTGTGTGCTAGCATAGCTGCCTAAACAACACACCTAAAGCTGGAAATGAGTGAACACGGTATGCCAGGGGAAAAAATGTTAGACATCACCAGCCTCGCAGTCTACCGCATTAATTTGTAGGCAAGGTGACACTGATCAAAAGATGGCAGTTTGCAGACTTTGTAAGAAAGCGGATAGCTCAACAACTAACCAGTTCCATTATCAACGACTATGAGGAATATGAAAAGTTTCGGGAACCCGCTGTCCAAGACAAACCTTATCAGCTAAGGTGTCTGGCAAAACACACTCAGCAAACTTTAATGTAGGGGAGCGCCTCTTCCAAATTTATTTTTAATTCTGTCAAGTCTTCCGTATTAAGTGATTTCTTTTGAAAAACTTGCCGAAGTTAGTGTGCCAAAAAGTTAAGTTTTATACTTTACTAGCTTGCACTTCTTATACAAACACATTTTTAAATAATGCAAAATATTATTTATTATTTTTATTGACAAAATGACAGAAAATAGAGATTTTTTTTTATCAATATTGCACACCCCTACTCTAAAGTACCAACAACTTACTACCAAATGAGGAAACAGACTAAATCAAACGTATTCTGTTCTTCAACAGTTAAAAAAAAAAAACCTGACTACAGCCTTGTACCTTCACCAGCATCTTTCAGCAGCTTATGCAGCTCCTCCACTGCCCGACTCAGCTCTTCACTTTTTGCCTCAGAATCTGCGGCTGCTCCCTGCAGGAATACATGGTTAATAAAACCAAAATACTGGCAAAGAAGCTGAACAAATAAATTTCATTTACAAACAAAGCTTAAGTGCAGTCATATTAATGAAATATATTTAAACTTTTACAGAAGCAGTAACGTTATTAAGGTATCACAAACTATCTACAAAAATATTATTTAAGCATAAAGCACTCAAACAATAAGCCACTGGGAGTATATTTTGAAGTTGTGAAACAATGCCAGTCCATGCAATATAATAATGAAATAATAGAAACTGGGAAATAACAGTCCAGAGGTCCAAATACCAAATCACGTGGTTTTCTTTTGCACCTGTACATACCTTATATAAATTGCAAAGCTTAATGTTGGCATTCAGCTCGTTTCTGAACTTCTCCTCCATGCCGGCGTGAGCCTCCTTGGCCTAAAGTAAGTTAAAATTCAACCACTCACTTTAATGATTACACTTCACTCCAAGTGCTATTAAATGATGTTTTGATTAAAAAGGAGTTACTGTCCCTTTATAGAAACACACTTACTTCTTTGAGTTTGCTGATCATGTCTTCATTTTGATTCTGAAGGTTCTCATTTGAGGTCTTCAAACTGGCCACTTGATCTTGGAGCTTGTTCATCTGGAAATCACAAAGACTATGGCATTAGAAAGCAAGTCACATAAGGTTCTTCATCTATCTCAAAAGAGAACTACCCACAGTCAAGGCACAATGAGCACTGAGAACAAAGTAACAGACTGAGAATTAAACTGCCACGTACTTACACTCTAAATCAGAACCAGCTCAATAAATTTCTTCAGTTTTGATATTTCATGCAACTGTTGTTATGGCTGCGTAATGTTTTGTCTTTTTGTTATTGCTGTGTGGATAGGAAAGCTTTGCTCTCTCTCTCTGTCTGTCTCCCTAGAGCGGGGCGTCTCCTCCCAATTGGGGCCACCGGATATAAGAAGGTGGGGAAGGTGTTTGGTGTGTGTTACTCCCCCGGCTGGATAGGTGCCGTCTCCTGCTTGTGGATTGTTTTGTGTTCTTACTCATTACAGGTCTCTCTTCTCCCATTTGGAGATTGTTTTGTGTTGTGGCTAGTTTGCGGCAGTTTCTTTGTAAATAAATACGACTTATTTTCCCCAAGATTTTGTGTTCTGGGCTTGTTTGCTGGATTGTATGTTGCTCCTTTGTCCCCTAGGTCCGCAACACTGTAAAATGTTAAAAAGGGGAATTTTAAAAAACGGATTTACCTCATCTTCTTTATTCTCCAGGGTACACTTCAGTTGGAGGATCTCGTTACCCTTTTGCCGGGACAGGGACAGCAGTTCTTCACTCTTGGCTTTTAACTCCTCATTAAGCCAAGATGCCTGGCTATGCAGAAGCTCCTTCTCTTGTTCCATACGCCTCTCCTTGTACTGGAATGAAAAACAACCACAACTTTAATCAGTAACCAAGTAAAATAGAAAATAACCCTCTCTGCAGATGGTGTTATGATATTCAATCTACATAAAAATATCAACTCACTTTGATGTTGACTTCAGCTACTTCAAGTTCATCTATCTTCATCTGCAGGGCCATCTTTGACGTGTTCACTTCCACCAATTTATCATTGAGTTGCCTCATGTCATCTGATAGAGCAACAGAAATGTCTTTAGTGTATATGCAGATGACATTTTGTACGTACAAACAAAGTTTAATTTATCCTTTCATACCATTTAAGGTCTCCACTTCCAAGGATCTCCTCTCCAGTGTTCGCACAAGTTCTCGCTTTTCTGCCTCCAATTCCTCTTTGGCTTTGGAGAGCAAAGTCTAAACAAATGTATTATTTTAAACACACTGCTTAAACATAATTTGTGGACTTTTTTTTTTAAATCCTTAAAACATAAAAACAAGTTCAACTACCCATACATTTCCTCTTCACATATATAAATAATTGTAATGTAAACTAAAGTGTTATATTTTCATTTCTTGTAAAAAGCAAACAATTTATGGATACCTGTCTATTCTCCCGTATTTTACCCCTCTGTCCGGCCGTCCTCCCGTATTATTATATTTCTGTCAAATTCCCGTATTTTATTATAATGATTTTAAAAAAGTATTCCTGTGCCGCTCCAAACTGATTTCTGTCACTAGCCTCACGAGAACTGCTACCTGCGGTAGCACCTGGGTGGCAGCTGTCGCAACATTAGTGCCGACAGCCAAAACAAACCCAGAAAAACAACTGTACCTCGGCTGGGCTCAGTGTTGCCAACTTAGTGGCTTTTCAGACCCCTTTTTTTTCAAAAAGCGATTAGCGATAAATTCTCCGCTGAGTACATAAATCCTTCTTAGTGCATCCCTCCGTACACTTTGGCATTGCCCAGACCTCACTTCGACTAGACCCTTCAATCCCTGAACCTCACTTAAACACCGACCCTGCCCAGCTGCTCTCTCCGCTCCTATCGCCGGACCTTTGAGACAGGCGACAGTGAGTTTTCTTACACAAATTGGAAACAGTGGCGCTGATAAAGGAAGAGGGCTGAATGTAGCTAGCAGTCGCACCCCACAGTGTTTTCGTTAAATTTGATTTTCTAACATTAAACAATACGGGACAAAATTGATCTATGTAATGTGGATTTGGGCAAAGCATAAAGTTAATAAGCATAAAGTTATTAACTTATTTCATAAAGTTCATTTGTAGTTCTAAACATATTTATGGTGTTTTTTTCTACAGTATTTGTCTCTCCAAAGATGCTTTTCCTCTCTCATACAGCCTCTTGCAACTACATGCATATGACCAATTATGCAAATTAGGCTATGACATCATATAGCGACTTCTATTTTCAGCAGCAGAAAATTTCCCGTATTTTTAAATACAAAACTCAACTGGTATGTTTATGGTTCCTGTACATATCACATGAAATTGGTTGACATCTGTTTCTGGACAACTGTATTTATCCCTCCTCTGATTTTAGTGCTATTTCTTGAAGCAGTTTACAGTGCAAATCAAAAAATGACTTTCACTTTCCACATTCCTGATCGTCTTACAATAGAGGTCACACAGCGTGGGACGGGATGATCAGGATCTGCTGTGCTCCAGCTTTTCATTAAACCAAAAAGCACCTGTTTTAGAGTGAAAAGCATGATAACTAAATAAAAGACAAATAACCTGGATTCAGAGCACTTGATACTGTGCTCTGAATCTGTGTCTGAACCACATGCCTGAGTGCTGATGTCAGATTTCCTGACAAAAGGTGAATTGTGCAGCTTGTTCTTTTATTGTTGAATTGCAGCTGGACGATTTTCACCATGCTGCAGGAATTATGCATGTTTTGTTGGCTTTGCGATGGTATGCCTAACTCTGAAAAGCAGACGCACTCTTGGGTAAAAAGACCAACCCTAACCCGACTGTCACTCACTCCGAGAGACTCTGATCACAAGTTAGAACCTATCGTTCATGGTGCTGTATAGCACCTTAGAGAGCTGGGTAATTTACACATATTTATTGACAGTCAAACTGGAAAGTCTGCTGCTGATTTCAGTAAACAAAGAGGGTCGAGTCCTTCCCTGCATGGAGATTTTTTTGGATGTGGGTAACAGAGGGTGATGTGCTGCAGATGACGCTCTGCAGGAAATTTGAGCTTAATTCATTATATTGAAGTTATTGGACAGCTGATCAAAAAGCGCAAAGGGGAAAGGACTTCTAAATCGTGTTGAACCTTTTATAATGTTATGTTTGATTGGATTAACTGTCTGATGAGGAAAACACGAGACTGGAAATATTGGCATATGAATGCAACTAAGCATGTTAAAGTATATAAAAACAAACAAAAATAAAACTGTTCTCCTAATAATAAAATAATACTCCTAATAATTCTGTTTATAATGAATCTTTAAACCTGACACTGACAGCAATAATAAATGCTCTAACAGGCTAAAGAGCCTACAATCGAGTAGAAACATTTCTGAAAAATGTGAAAACAAAGGCATTGCCTTACCTTCTCTGATGACAGCCTCTGCTCTGCCGATTCATATTCTCGGTTCTTCTCGCGTACATTTTTGAGCTCCTCTCCTTCAGGAAAGACATGATGAAGGTCAGCATTGCGGAGTCATACAACTCAATCAATCCGAGTCCGTTTATAATACAGCAACATGTCATGCTTACCAAGTCTGCTAAACTCCTCTTTAAGTTTCAGATGTTCTTGAGTCTGGGACAGAAACTCTTCTTGACAATGGGAAAGCTGTTTAACTTTTTCGAAGAACTGTTGCTCTGTAAGAGGTAAGTAAATTTTAAAAAACGCACACAAATTCTTCGACTACTTGGTTTATTTATTGCTTAGTGGCTTCTTTTTCCGGTCAACAGAAGCAGCTAGCTCAGAAACGCTAACTAATGCTAGTATCTGTTAGCTTCACATTGTTATTTGAAACGAGTTCTTTCACCATTAGCACAAGTCAACATTTCTAAACCCGCTGATGGACTAATGAAATAATTAACAATATTAAGGTTAGTATGTTTACACACATTTACATTCAAAGTAAACTTCGTAACTTTTGCTCGGTTTACAACAGGCATGCATGATAAGAAAAGCTGAACACCTTAGCACAGCTTGCTATCGGTATAACTTACCGCTGTCAACCCGGAATTGCTCATGTTGTGCTTTCAATGAATCCATTTCATACCGCAGATCTGACAGTGTTTTCTCGAATTTATTCTGAATTGTTTTTGGTAGCTTAGCTATCTCGGAACCTTCTAACTCCTGCTGCAGGAGTGCCGCCATTTTTCCGACAACAACACGAGCAGGCGCAGTTGATGAGTTTAGGCTAAAGACTCTTAAAGCATTGTGGGAAATGTATTTCCATAACGTGAACTTCACGTTCAGGCAACCTAAACAAACCTCGCTTGAAAACGTACTTAATGGACTACAGTAAAACAAAGGCTTTCCTTTCCAAGATTTTTCAACTGTAAACGACTAGATCTATTTAAAAAATTGTATGTTTCCTCGTGACATTTTTATTGGACATACTTCAGTCAGTGACGGACAGCAGATGGCGCCAAATCTCACAAAAGCGACGTCAATGTGAGTGCAGGCGTGTGCATGACAGTAGACTGGGCTAAACTGATTTTGATTGTATAGCACAGTGAAAACACAATACAAACATGAATAAATAAATGATGGCTAATAAGATTCGATTTCACGAAGCGATAACATTAGAAAAACTGTCATGCTTGGGCGCTTGGGTGGCGAATTGTGAAAGCGGGCGATTACATACATATGCCGCGTTGCGGCGCAGGTTCGAGTCCCAGCCTGTGGACAATTTGCCTACGTATCTTCCCCCCGTTTCCTGTCTCCCTCCGCTGTCATGCTAAAATCTTGGAATAAAATAGAATTAAGAAAGAATTAAAAGCAACTTGGTACCATCAGCTGGATGATTTCTTTGGACTTTCTGATAAAGCGCAGGGTGTTTTTTTTAAAATCACCCACAAGACTTGCCAATATAGAGCTAAAGCTGCATATACTGTAACGTTGTCTACAGTACAATTAAATGGTAGTGACGGTACTGATAATAATATAATAAACCACAGAGCTTATGCTCGGTGATAGTCTTTGTCTGGGAATCTAGTGGTGGGATTCCCGGACTGTGGGTAACAGTTCAAATACAATAGTTGCATAGGCCTTTGTAAACAGTGGTTTCACATCTATCATGATACAAATGCAAGTTTAACTATTCTATGAAGTATTCACAAAATTTTACACTAATTTTTCTTTGTGTCCTTCTAGATTTTCAGTAATAACCTCAGTGTAATCTTGGTTCTTCTGCTCTGTACAGAAGCCATGCGATCTCTCAGCCACAGAGCTATTTTTTGTCTTTACACGGCACATCTAATTTCATTTTAAACAAAAATGTAATTATATATTTTTGGTATGCAGCACTATGTCAGCAGACATCTAAAAAATGCTGCATCAAATAGTAGAAGGTTGGCAAGTGAATGCTTTCTTTTCATGCGTGCACCAATATGATATTTTGAGTTACACATTTAGTTACACTTCCAATTACTGCTCTCAGTTTTAGTCATTTACTGTGTCCCTTGTGACATAAACTTGGGTGGTATTCAAACCCTGTCGAGACTTGTTCGACAAATACCTCAGTGGCTTATGGGTTTACGATGAGCACGAGACGTCTATGAAAAAAATCATGAACACAAGAAGTTTAAGGCAAACTTTTGCTGCAGGCAGCGGAGCTATTTTCTGACACTCCGCTGTCACGCCTGGATACCAATACGTACAGTAAGCTACAGCAACATTAAAGTGAAAACCTCTTAATCTGAGTCAGCCATACCAACTGCTGTCAGGACTTGTCAAGCATGGACACTCCAGTCTGTGGTGTTTGAGTTATATCAAGTATGATTCAGGCAAGTTAATTCACTGAAAACCAAAAAAAGTGACAGCGCTTCTAGGAACTTTTAGTGCAATGGTTTAATCTTTTGTAAATCTAGCCACCCATCTCTTATTTCATCCTTGATTTTTTTCCAAGTTTCAATCCTTTGATTCAGTAAAGTGAGCCTAGCGTGTGAAACACCAATAAGACCAACCCAAAAGTAGGCGGTGGGAGTCTTATGTGCCCTGTAATTTATTTTTCTGCAATCGTTCCAGCTGTCTTACTCATTTTCATCCTGCACTGAGTCCTCCATCCTCTATCCTCCCAATTTCTTTGAAAAGTTTGCTTTCTCAACAATTGGTTTGGGTAATAACTATTTGAAAAGTTGCTTCTTTTTTGTACTAAAGCTCATCAGCACTAACTATTCACATCATCACTCCATCACTGACCTTAATGAGTCAGGAGGCTCTTAACAATATATAAACAGCATAACTTAAAATAGGTTTTCTTGGTGATGACAGCCAGTGAGCACATTTCATAGTTATGTCATCTCCCTAACATCCGGTGTCCGTATTTGGTCAAGCGCACTTCCAACCCGGGTCTCCTGCTGTGTCATGACATCACCTCAGTTAAACTGGTTTTTATGTGGGTGAACTAGAGCGCGGCAGCTGGGCTTTCCAAGAGTCCAAACATAAAAAAAAACACACACACAAAAAAGTGTTCCAATTAGAGAAGGAGTATAAACAAAGGGGGACCAAAATGTCAGAATGGGGGTGGAATCAGGTGGCCAGAGCAGGGGTAAACAATGAGATAAACATTTGTTTGAGTGGAGCAGTGAGTCACATCATGCATTGGGTCTTTTCCAGGAGGAAAGACTTACTGTTTCCGTGACACGTAAATGTTGTTTGGACTTCACTGAGCAACATTATTCGGACAACTCTGGTTAGAAGAGGCCCATCCTTAGGTTATGCGTGTTCTGTAGTGTATTGAGTTGAAATATATAACACTTCTTAATGGTGTTATGAGACCTTCTCTTAGCTCGTGTGAAAACCCTCACAGTGGCTTCTGCTGCACTCACTGTTCATGGACTGCATGTACATGGCTGTCGATACAGCTAAGTGTGTGACTGAAGCTTTGCAGCATATTCTTGTATGCTGCAAAGATTCCAATTTTCATATAACACTGTAGTCTAGGTCAACAACAACCAGTTTGGCTGACATGTTTGGGCACCCAAAACTATCTTCTATTCAAAAAGCTTCCGTGGAAAGTGTCAAAAAGGTTTCGATAGACACGCTATGGTGTAAAAATGATGCAATACCAGCTAGAGGCTATACATGTAATGCCAGATGCAGTGCTGTGGAATTGCAAATACATGTAGCATTTCAAAGGAATAAGTATTAGTATGCAACAGTAACACCTCTTGCATCAAGAATAACTGGCCGTCCAGAGCATCATTGCAGGAGGCTATCTTAGAGATTAATGATATTTATCTCCACGAAGCCACAAAAAAAGCAGAAAACTTGGAAAACGTTTTGATGCTCTTCTCCAAATTTTTATTTCTTTAACAATATGGCAAATAAAACATGATCCTCTATTAGTCAAATTTAACCTTTTTTTTTTTGTTAAAAGCACTGCTACTTCTATTGAAGTTACAGTCTGGAGGACAAATGAGCTAACACGTGCCAGACACAGTCCTGTGAAAAACTGAGTGGACACCATGATTCAATAGCTTGTTGAACCATGTTTGTCAGCAAAATCTTGCAGTAATTATTTTCTGTGTAACATTTCACATCATTGTAGAGGAATTTTGGCCCCCAGGTCTGCTTCTGCTTTACTTCACTGAAGTTTACAGACCTTTGTTTAGGCACAGATTGCTTAAGGTCCCTGGATGGATTTCAATAGTGTTGATTATTATTTATTTTCTTTTGGTTGTTCCGTTATAGATTTGCTGCTGTGCATGCGGTTATTGTTCTGTTGCATAATCAAATTTCAGCTAAGCTTTAGCTGAAATTAGATTATACAACATTGGTAACACAGGGGAGTTCATTGTTGACTCAGTTACTGCAAAGTGCCCACGTCCTCTGGCTGCAAAACAAGATCAAATCATGACCCCTCCACCACCGTGCTTGACAGTTGGTATGAGGCGATTATGCTGCATTTAGTATGCACCTGATTTGGTGCTGTACATTATGGCCAAACAACTCCACTTTAGTCCCATCTCTCAAAAGGACATTGTTCCAGGAGATTTGTGGTTTGCTCAGATGCAACTTTGCAAATGATGTCATGTTTTCTTTTTAGAGAGAGAAGGCTTTCTCCAGGCAACTCCTTCAACCAAGCCATACTTGTTCAGTCTTTTTCTTATTGTACTCTCATGAAATTTAACATTTAACATGCGAACTGAGACCTGTAGAGTCTGAGGTGTGGTTCTTGGATTGGTTTTGCCCTGTACGATTTGACCTTGAGGTAAATTTTCTGGGTTGTTCACTCCTGGGAAGATTGGTATTGTGTTAACACACACCTGAAAAGGACAACAGGGGTAAAGTCTCCAGTGGACAGACAAAAGCATATCTTTGTGTCATCATAACTTTGTGTCTACCTATAATGGGGCCAATGTGTTGCACATGTGAACTAAAGAGCCATGGACCTACTATTAAACCCTAACTCACATGGGTGAACTTTCCCCCTTTAAGATACATGCACACCTTCCCTGTACTTAGCAAGAAGTCCAAGCCTCCTGCTTTTCAATCAAGGAGTTAGAGTCAGATGTTGAATGCTGCACTTAAATGTAATAAAACCAACACAAAGACTTAATATGTCCACTGCTGACCCTCAGAGGGGCTGTTTCAGTGATGGTGATGAAACAGCTTTAAAATTATGAATACATTTACCTTTATTTTACAGAGAATAAAGTTGTCACAAATGGGACTGGACCTCTTTAACAATAGTTTGCAGTTAAAAAAAAGGCAAATTGACAAGATGCACTCACTACTGTTAATCCATCACTGGAAGCTGGCTGAGCTTTAAGAGGTAATCATACACCGATAATACAAAAACACTTACCTTCTATAAGAGTTTATAAGATCCTATTATCTACCTTGTTTCCTACAGTGGTGGGCAATTTGATTTAGTTCACCACATATTAAATTGTGGGTTAGGATCGTAAGTCTTCACTGAAAAAAAATAAAACAGCTTTTATTTTGTGGTTTTGACATGCCGGGAGCTCAACGGGTCACTGAGGAGTCAAGTCTGTGCTTTGAGACAGATGAAGTTATTCAACATGTGACAGCATGTGTCTGCAGAATGGCTTTCTTCCGTAACCTTACACATCCCTGGATGTGCGCATTTAAAAACTTTGCCATTATTCTGAATAAGCTTTATTAAAGTTCTTTTTTGTTAAAAATTAAGTTGCCTTTTTTTTAGACATTTGTAATTTCACAAAGATAAAGACTCTTGAAGAAGGTGTCTGGAGGGTTTGGACTGTAGCGTGGTAGGAATGAATGATAAAACAGATGGTGGAGTGAAATTCTTGGCTTAACCTCCTAGGACAATCTGAAGTTATCTTCTGCTGATGACTGAGGAAGAGACAAGTTTTCCAATGTTCAGTCTGTAAGAATGAATCACAGATTAAAGACATAAAATATTTGGACATTAACATTTTGGAAAATATGCCTGCTTCCTTCCTAAAACTAGCATTAAATAAGAAGAACGAACCTATTTTAATTCTGTTAAATATGCATGGAACAGGGAAAAACCTCAGCTCTGTCTGAAGGTTAAAACACAATTTAAATCCTAATTTTACTTCCTCTTTGAGGAGCAAATGGGAACATGTAATTTTTAAAGTTTGAAAAAGCTCACACACACTAATTAGTAGTTACAGAACAGGAATTACCAACACGAGACGTTGTGTTAGCTTCTTCTTGGCCACAGTGATGCGCATTCTCACCATCTCCTGCCATCCAACTCAAAGTCCATATTATGTATCAACAAAGTGCAATGCAAAACTTTAGAATTCTTTTTTTTATTATTATCATTGACAAAAAGGGTGTACGTTTAATTACATTCTAATACAAATGTTAAAAGGGTCACCAGATCCTAGGAAATTTAAAAATGATGATGCTGACATTGTACTGAGTCATGACTTTGTAGCGTAAGCAGTATGACAAACACAGAAACCCAAACATTAACGGTTTCCTTTTTTTAAAAGACTGTCATCATTTTCTCCAATTCACAGAGTGAATTACACAGAAAAGGATGAACTCCCTTGTTCAGTGATTATGATGAAGCGCCTGACTGGTTGCTCAAAGCACAACATTCTCCTTACACCTTCTAGATAAATGTTTCCACATCATACCAGCTTCGGCCTTTTCCTTGGAGCTGGTAAAATTACGGGCTTTAAAATGTATTTATTTTTTCCTCTCTCTTTTTTCAAATGTTGGCAGAACACCACAGATACATCAAATAAACATGCTTGTCACATTTGGGGGTGTCACTTTGTACAAACCCTGAATTTTTACAAGTACTCTGTGTAAATATCAGTCCAATTAAATATAAAAACTACAAAAAGACTATCAATTATTATTTTTTACAAGTACATACAACATGTAACATTGCATTTAACGTTACAGTTTTGGCTTATATAGGTGAGGGGACTTGTGCTCTATGTTGTATAAATAAAAGCTGCTTCTCCTCACCTTGCTGTAATTCTCACGCCCATATTTGGAAGCACTTATATCTGGGACACTGGATGTAAAAGTTTTCCTTTAGAAAACAATCCTCAAATACTAGGGAGCTAGTTGAGATGTTATGCTTCTCTATTTATTGAAAGCCAAAGGAATAATTCATCTTTTTTATCTTAGCTGTCTTTCTCAGAGCCTTTTCCAGTGACCTGATACAACTTCGGTTCTTCATCAGCAGCCAAACTCTTTATTTACTCGACGTCATTGCCTTCATCGTCTTCCATCTGAGGCAGCTCTTTTTCTGGCAACAAGCCGTAGCTGTTGAGGAAAGCTTCCACATCAGTAGCAAAGAATTCCTCGTTTAGGTGCTGTGTGCAGGCCAAGAAGTTTCCAAGGAGCTCTCCAGCCTTGTACACTAGCAGTGTGGGCAAATATTCATCTGAGAATCGCTCGGCAGCACCAGAAGCGACAGCATCAATCCTGCAGAACTTAACGGTGGGATACTCAGTGGCCAGGCAATCGAGGCAGCTGTTGAGCTCCTCACAGCCTTTAATCCCATTCTTGTAGATGTGGACAACCACAATTGTGCTGTGATGCTCCTTTTCAATAACTTCCAGGAAAGCCTCTCCACTGTCCAGGTCATACACGCCTTCAAACTTGGGCCCAAAACTGAGCTTGTCATGCATCTCTTGCATGCATCGCTTTCTGTAGCTCTTTAGACATCCTTCATCCTCCTCCTTAAGAAGTTCATACTCTTGGACGCTCATCTGAAGAAAATATGTTACAACAGTAGTTGCAGTTTTTGTTTGATATTCACATGCAGCATTTGCTCCTTGAGGCTAATTGTTAAAATAAGTCCAAGGAGGACTCAGAAATGTATTTATTTAACAAAGACAAGGTATGTACACAGATAATTTGCTAATCATTAGAGTTACGTACTGGTTTTGCATTATGCATACTGGGTTGTACTGTACCTTGCGGTTAAGGTTTGCTCTGGAGGCATCTTTTACTTTACTGGGGGATGACATCTGTCTCAGCAGTTCCCTTTTTGCAGGAGGCAAGTTTTCTTGGTCCATACTTTCCAACTTAAACCTCCTCCAGTCATTGATGACCCCTTTTGGGCCTACGGAGAATGCAAATAGTTGTTTGTATTCAGAGGAGAATTACTAATGTCTGTCCTTAACTATTTATGAATGCAACCTGGCGAGACAACACAGACGTGGGAAGACAGTGAAAACCCTTTAACAGACAGGATTTATTCCATGCCTTGCTTGGTAGTTGTGGTTTATTAAAGCATTAGTCTTGAACTTCTTTATTTTAACAGTTTTACTGTATATATTTATGCCTTCAAATCATTGGGTAATGCATCTATTTTTAATGGAAGCATACCAATACCTTTTTTCCCCTACAGGACGTGTACTGATTACTTCAGTGTTGCATAATAAAAAAGAAGATTAGAGCATCTGTTAACCTCTTGCAATCCACCAGGTCACTGATGACATGTTTTGGCCGTGAGTTTCAAACAATGAAAACACGTCCACAGTGAATTTTAAAAAGAAAATTATATCATTAGTGCAAGAGCGTCAGCAAAATCTTCTCTGTATATTTTGCCAAATAAAATCATATTCATTCATTTTAGTTTAACCTTATTTTTCACTGATTCGCTGGGTTTGGGGAAGGGTTAGTGTTAGGTATCACCCCTTAACTCCACACACCTTCTTTTTATAGAATTGTCCTTATTAGGAAGTTACAAGTAGCATGTCCTAATTCCTGAAGATATTCTTGTTTAACACATGACTCAAATACATCCAAACTCTGACTCAGGTCAGGTTGTGTTGGGTTGCATTTTAGCCACAGCCTGACCCTAATCTTTATTGGGTTCCTCGCAACCGGGTGGATATGAGGTTAAACTGCCAAACCGACTGAAGATTTACACTTCTTCTTTTTCTTATAAGCTTAAAACCATTTTCTCCCTAGTGTTTTATAGTAAAGCTAAGCTAAAGTATAATTTGCTTTGTGAAGTTTAAAACAGCATGCTGTCTCACCTGTATGGGTAGCAGTCTCTTCCAAATCAATCATCCCGTCAGACATTTTTCTGGCTCGTTACCTGGAAGCCAAAAATCAAGAAAACACTGACAATTTCACGATCTGCGTGACATAATTAATCCTGTTTGTTACGCTTAGTTTAGATAATGTTTAAATGATTGAGAACCTTTGCAGTGTCACAGAGCCACTGGGTATCCAGTGACTTCCGTGAAATTTAATTAAATTAATGCAGTCTAAGAGGATTACTGACCTGCAGGAGACTTGCGTGCTTGCTTTTAGTCCTTGAAGCTACTTGTTGAAGAATGATCTGATGAAAGTGGCCACTAAGATCATGAAACCATAAAGGAAAAAACAAACAATTAATTTCAGTGATTAAAATATATATGCATATGTTACAGGACTCACACATTTATTTATACATCAGGAGATGAATATAAATCTATTCTTTCAGACGCCGTAATTTGACGTGCTATGTTGTGTGCAGTGTTGCAGATGGTTCCCTTCTTGATACACTTTTTGACCTTCACACTGCTTTGTTATGTCTCTGAAGCTCTTGTTTGGACAGGTAAATTTACCTGCATCCACTCCTATTCCCCTATTCTGTAGCCCATATCTGATTGGATTAAATTATCTACCCCCAGGGTTCCAATTAGTGCAGTCCTACTTCCTGTGTCAAATCACAATGCTCTGCTAGTGTCAAGATCTTTATAGCCACAGGTCTAAATCGCAGCTCACAAGAGGTGATTTTCTGCGATTAGCTTTAGCATCAGCAAATGCAGCTGGGTATATAGCCTATACATTTTTTTTAGGTCTGCTTCTCTGTATGAGTGAGAAATAGAAGTCATGTAACCATCTGACTTCCAATTAGTCACAGACCCGTGACTAAACTCAGCACCAACAGAATGAACTCTTTGTTTGTAAAGGCAGAAGCCTTTACTTTAAATCAAGGAAGAAACTAAACAAGAAGGAGCAAAAACACTCCTTCGGATACATAATGTTGTAACGCAATATAAGTTATTCACATGAAACACAAAAAGGGCTCCCAAAGTCTATGTATGTAAAAAAAAAAATTACTGAGTATGCTTAAAGTTGCTTCATTCGAAACTAAACTTCACATTTCTAAACCTGTCTGCATGAGTTTTAGAGAAATTGTCTTACCTCCCACGGTCACAGTAAAGTCCTCTTTGTACCAGCAGATAACCTTGCACTGATCTACACCCGATCACTTCCCTGAGCTATCTGTTGCTGGACAGTGTGTGTTTTTGTGTGCATGCGTGTGTCTTTTCCAGCCAATGAGATTGGTCTAATGGAGATTTCAAAAACAACCCTATAGACCAAACAGAAATAGAGCGCAGATCCTAAGAGGATTTCACCTCAGCAATTAGGAGACTCTACTTGATAAAGGCATGACTACACACAATGAGGAGATAGAGAGAGAAGGACAAAATAGGGAGACAAAAATCAGCAAAATGTCTTTTCAAGTTTCTTTCTTTATTTCCCCCAAATCTCAAATTTAATGCATCACTTGATCAGGCAGCTGATAAGAGCCGTCCCTATTCAAGAGCAGCACACAGGAGCCACTGTGTAGCATTTTTATAAGCAGCACATTAAGAGTTAACTCAGAGAAAAGCACCATATCCCCAAGATGAACTTTCTAATAAAGTCATCCTGACTGGAATTCAAAGTTCTTCCAGGCATAGAGCTTAGCACGAAACACATGATGGGAACCTATCAAAGCACAAAACACCGCTAGCTAAGGGTGGGGAATATCTGCTACTTTATCATGTGCCTAATGAGTGTTTGCCGCACAAAAATCTCACTGTAGTCTCTTCTCATTTCTAAAACCTAGATTTCCTTTACAAGTAGCTTCGGAGTTAGATTTAAGCATTAGTTTCTCTTTATAGTAATTTAATTTTTTCTTGTGAGTAAAAAAAATAAACACAGTTCAAAAAGCAAAGATAGAAAACACAAGCCTCTGTACATATTCCTGTTTTATTTGCTTGCTGTAAGAAAGCTAGAAATACTAAGAATACTAACAAATGCAAACAGTAACAAAAAAGCAGCCGCAACACCAAATGTTTGGTGTCATTGCATAATTAAGTTCTTCAAGTGAAGACAATGTGAAGGTCAAAGAGTTCAGTGCAAGCTTATAAAACTGTTAGAGTTTTGTAATATATTGCCTGTTGTTTCTTTGGATGGTTCCAAAGCTTAAGAATTTCCACTTTTAATGAATGAAAGAGGAAGACTTTGGTTTAAAATTGTCTATAGCCGTTCCTCAATATTAAAATAGTCAATAACAAGAACATTTCTGCATTCAAAAATAAATTTATGTGAATGATCAGCTTTATAATTCAAAATGTTTTCCCCACATATATGAGTGCTTATCACTGATTACACAAAAACATTTAAAATGGTAACGCTGAAAATAGAATAAGTGGAAATGATCAGAGTTCATAGGTTCCGTAGTAAACACAGTTACTTCCCACTGCAGCAGAATTCTTCTCATCAACCCAAATGCTCCCAGTAGAACTCTTTTAGTTGCACGTATAAGGGTCTGGATTTCATTAAAACAAACACCTTCACAGCAAAATATGATAGTGGTTGTTTCACTTTACAAGAACATAAAATCAGGAACTGGTCAGGTGGTATAATTTCCCAAGATCCCGTGCGAGAAGAAATCACCTCTTCACACTTTGTCTTTGCCTTCATGCCTCATTGTAAGCTTTCCATTTCCTGAGTGCTGAATCACTGTAGTGCAAATAGGAAGGGCAAATGCTCTCCACACCCACGCGATATTTTCTGCAACCGTGTTTGACTTCTGTCCTTCATCTCTGTGTCTGTGTCCTGTCTTTATTGGCTTAAGGGATTACTGGACTTTTTTTTATTTAGGCACACAGAGTATGTATGTCAGGTGGGGTTCCATTATTCTCAGTCACTCGATAAGCACGGGTTGCTTACAGTGGAATTCGGCTGAATATTTTGCACCTTTTGTTCTAAAACTGTCTGTCAGCAACACCCGTCTATCTATCTGAAGGTTCTAAAAAGAGGACTAGCTATTATTAACACCAACAACTGCACATGTTTTTTTTTTTTATCAGTTTGCATTTAGTGGCTTTTGTAAGAAAATATACTTTCAAATGTTTTATTAAATACAAGCTCGCATAGCCTACTGAAAACCTTAGATGTATGAAGTGCTTTTTAACTCAATTAATAATGAAAATACAAATAGCTCAAGGAAGGGCATCTGGTGTAAAATCTTTGTCAAATCAAACCCGGGGATCATCAAGAATGAGATTTCCATGCTGGATCGGTCAGGGCCCGGGTTAAAAATGACCATTGGCCAGCAGGGTGCTGGTGGGGATTGTGGTACTGTTAGCCCAAGACAAAGGAAGAGGAAAGTGGGAAGGTGTGTTTAGAAGCAGAGAGAGAGAAGGAAAGGCAGGACTGTGGACGTGATTGCAGGGACTTTCAATGTATGGCCAAAAACTGGTAAAGGTAGAGAGCTAGTTGATATGATGGTGAGAAGGAAAGTAGATGTGTGCACAAAACCAGCTGTAAGGAAGGCAAGTCCAGGAGGACTGGAGGTGGATTCAACCTGTTCTACCATGGTGTAGATGGGGAGAGAAATGGAAGAATCTTGTATGTAATAGTTTTGTAGAGGTAAAGAGAGTTTGCAGCTGGAAATCAAAGGGGTGATGCTGAATGTTATCGATGTGTATGCCTCGCAAGTTGGATTTTTCTTTCTGGAGTTTGTTAGACGAAGTGGTAAAGAGAGTCCCCGAGAGGGAGAGAGTGGTGACTGGAGCAGACTTCAGTGGACATGAAATGAAATGAAGGTGATGAGGAGGTGTTGGGTAGCTATGGTGCTAATGGGTTAAATTTCAGAAGGACAGATAGTGGTGGATTTTATGAAAAGAATGGAAATGGCTGTGTTGAACCTCTAGTTCAAGAAAAGGGAGGAACACAGAGTGGAGGAAGGTGTACAGAGGTGGACTAAATCTTATGCAGAAGGTGCAAACTGAAAAAGATAGGAGACTGCAGGCAAGGATTAAATAGTGGAAGTTCAAGAAGGAAGAATTGTTTGGGAACAAGTTGAAGCAAGCTCTGGGTGGTAGGGAAGAGTTACCAGATGATTGGGACGTAAAGTGCTGAAAGAAACTGCCAAGAAGGTGTTTGATGTATCCTTTGGACAGAGGAAAGAGGATAAGGAGACTTAGTGGTGGAGTGAGCAAGTACAGGAAAGTGGTCAAAGGAAGAGGTTAGCAAAGAAAAGGCTTATAATGAGTTGTATGTGGGGCTGAACGTTAAAGAAGGAAAAAAGGACTGGTATGATTTATCTAGACGGAGAGATTGAGCTGGAAAGGATGTGTGAGGAACAGAGGAGAGGTTTGCTGCTGCTGATTTTCAAGAACAAGGGGGATGTGCAGAGCTGCAGTAACTATCTTTGCCTTGTACACTCCAGAAACAATTCCAGAGCATAAAAGGGAAGGACCACAAGGCTCCCTCAAGCTGTTAAAATGTTGAACAGCTGAGCCCAACTATACACACCATTGTATTTTAGTTTGGACTATTTATTATTGTTTTTATCTATACACTGTCACTTTGTTGGCTCTGTGAACTGCTGCTTGAGACTCTTTAATCAAGGAGGCCAGCAGCCCTATGAATTTCACTGCCCTCCTCACCATGTTTGGAGAGAAGCTGAAGGGTGCTGACCTTGAAGATATTATTCTTGCTGCCTTTGACGTCCTGGACCTCGGGTGGAGAAGAAGAAGAAGAAGAAGAAGAAGACTGGTGGGGTTAGCACTGTTGGGGCTTTTCTGTGTGGAGTTTGCATGCGCTCCCTATGCTTATGTGCATTCCGTACTCTGGCTTCTTCTGACAGGCCAGATACATGCATGTTAGCTTAGTTAGTGATTCTAAATTGGCTGAAGGAGTGAATGTGAGAGTGAATGGTTATCTGGCTCTCTGTCAGGCTGGCGACCTGCTTAGGACGCACCTCTTGCCCTGTGACAGCTGGGATAGCCCCTGCAACCCCGAACTGGATACGTGGAAGGAAATGAACAGAAGAATTATTTCCAGGAATGTATTCAAGTAGAGCACATTCCTTCATAAAGCCGAGGCTTATTTGTGTATGTGGGTGCAGCTGGGCATAGACATTTTAGGGGTTCCTCAAGCCAAAAAAGGGCACCTACAGTAAGTAGCATACCTTTTACTTGCTTACATACTTATGAATTAATTTATTGCACATCCATACACTGATGCAGACATCTATTAAATTAAAAAATCAACAAAAGAAAATATAAAATGATGAAACACAATAAATACAAAACAAACAAACCCCACCCACCCCAAGACAAAAACTGTCCTGCAGAAAGCGCACTTGTCACGTAGGAGGCCCAAAGGGCAGGTGGTTGAGCACCACCTGGGGTTTATCTGTGCATGTGCCTGATCTATTCCTGATTCAGAGTCTCTGTTAGATCACTAAATGGATCACTTCCCTTGGGTGGGTGAAAGGTTAACATAAAGACAGCACTTGAACACTAGAGGTCAGCCTTAAGCCACATTCATGTGACTTTCAAGGACTGTAAAGGGCGGACAGTAACAGTTTCTCTGACTTGCTTTTTTTTCCTCGGTTCTCCAGTGACAGAAAGAGAATTTCCTTTTCTGCTGTTAGCATTTGAAAAAGGCATTTAACACACAGGTAAAAGACTAAGTGCAGTTGGTTCTTCTCACCCACATAATTTTAGTCCTACAAAAGTAAACACCTACCTTGAGGATAACTGCCTAATAAAAGCATTCAAAGTTAATACTTTTAGGATGCTAAGTCCAAGAAAATATGGTTTTACACTCTACTTTTGTAAAGCAAAGGAATGCTTTACATACATGCTTTACAATGAATCATATCCTGGAAGCAAAAATGTCTTTCTACAGTTGTGCTTGAATTTGCAAATCTAACCACTTATTTAACACGTGATTTTTTTGTTTGATTTATAAATATACATTTACGTCTACCAGCATTCCTCCATCACACGGGTACTTTGTCATTTTAAAGGCACCTCACATTTACGTGTTTAGGTCTCAGTGGTAGGTGGGACTCTGAGGAAAAAGACAAAAAGGACCAGGAGTGAGCAAAGCTATTGCGTCAGCTTGCCTCTCCCATTTAGACAATTAGAAGCACAGTATGGTTTCACATAATACTTTGCATACCTCAATGCTGAGGTTTCTAAGCGTGATGGTCTTTACATATCATTGAGGCATGAAGATCAACATTAAGGAGTGGAATGTTATGCTGGTTTTAGATATAATAGATCTTTATATCATCTCTCTTGTGTCTGGTGCTGTGGGAGGATAAAGAAGTCCCTTTTCCTGGATATTGCTCAAATTTCTCAGTCATGTTTGCATTCCTTAGATAAGAAGGAGGCAACGGCTTTTCCCAAGGCTATGAATCATTTACTTAATAATGGTAACCGTGAAAATCATTTTTTCACTGGCTGTGAATGGGAGCTGGTGTTCTTGAAATAGAAGTTTGATTCCAGCATCATGTCTGCTATGAAATGAAATGAAATGGGTTTTTTTAAACATTCGATATAAGTTAAAGTGTCAGAGTGAGGACTGCTACTAAAAGCTGTTTCTACATACAAACTTCTTAATCTGCAACATTTTTATTCCTGAAAAATCCATCCATCCATCCATCCATCCATCCATCCATCCATCCATCCATCCATCCATCCATCCATCAATCCATCCATCCATCCATTGTCTGCTTATCCAATTCAGTATCACTTTTAATTAAAAGGATTCTATTAAAAAAATATATATTGCTCAGCTCTCTCTGTAAATTTGACATAAATTTAAACTTTTCCACAATAACAAATTTCTGGGTGTCTCAGAGCATGGTATTTTGGTCTGTGAAAAAAGAAAACACTTATGGTTCTGTAACTTTCCTCTGACTGGGCTCAGACTGAGTTTCCCTTCTTGATATTACATAGTAATTCCTTTCAGTCTTCCAACATTATGACAGCTGGGAGCAATTACTCTGTTATGAAACACAGTGTGAAAGTCCAGCTTTGCTTTATTTGAGGCACAAAAAAAAAAAAATCCGCTCCTTTGACTCAGGAGGTTTCATTTCCAGTTGACAGGCACCCCAGACTAGCAGTGAGGACCGGCTCCGGCCATATAAAATAATGTTGAGAAAACAAAAATGACGCACAATGTGCGTCAGGCGATTCTTAACTAACTATTGTAAGCTCACACTATTTTTTTTCATAACTAAGGTCAGAAGGTCAGTCTTGCTGTGAGCTTTGTCATTATACAAACCTCAACATAATTTCCCCAAACTGAAAACCAGCCCCACATTGTGCAGCTATTTGCACGCAGGTGTGAAACGGGCAGAGCACCAAGTTCCCTGCCACCACAGTTTTCCCCTTATTACCACTTTCATGTGCTCAGTTCTCTGTTAACTACTGCAAGCAGCTCTTTCTTTCCTTTTCTCTTCTTCAGTGTAGGCTCTGGCAAATGAATGAATGCTTTGAACTAATGAACTAATGCTTTTTGATAGTGGAGTGCAAACCTTTGAGTTTTGAAATGACCCAGAAACAAATTTACTGTGAATTTACTGAGATTTAGAATAATTACAGTTAAATGAGATTCTCTCCCACCTCATAAACCAAAGGAATATGAAAAAACCGCCAAACAATCTACATACAATCAAACCATGAAGATACTGTAACACATATGAGAAATCTCAGATCAAAATGAATCTGAGTAGGTTTGATTCAAGAGTTGCTGAAATGCAAAGCTCTCAAAAGAGCAAATTAAATTTGTATTCTTGGACTGATAATTGATCAATAAATTATAAACTGAGGGGGGCATCAGAAATTGTTTTGTGGGACTGAAAATATCTTGCCATAAATTTTTTTTATCCCATCTATTTTTCTATTCTTTTGGTAACCACAGTTCCTCAGTGAAGATTACAGTACATTACGTCTGGCAAAATCACCACATAATTTTAAAAAATATGATTTGACTCTAACAGATGTGGTATTACATTCAGCTCATTTGTACAGGGATGCTGGAAGATATCTCAGAAAATAAGCGTTATTATGTTTGACTACCAGGAGAGAAAATAGAAAAAAAAGCTATGAATGAATCCTTTAAAGCTCCGATGAACTCAGTGAACCGGACGTCTTCACACCACACTTGTTTCCACTGCTCTCATGTACAGCAGACGTACTCCAAATGCTTAGGGCTCTGAGTGTAGGTTAAAGCCAATGGATGGAAATTTTGATGAAGTCTAGATAGAGTGAGGACAGGTCTGTGGATAAAATGAGAAAAATGTCTATGGTTTGAACGTTATGCCTGTGTGAGTCTGCCACAGTCAGCATGTGAGCACCGGGAATCCACAGACACTCACTCTGAGCTTGCGGAGAAAGTTTGAAAGTAAGCTTTGTGTAGTCAGTGATTCATCGTGGTTTTCCTGTGTGTGAAATGAATGAATGTCCTGCATCTCAAAGTCATGACACACTTGACAAAAAAAATCAAAACAAAACAAAACAATACAAATGTCTTTTCATAAGAATCAACAGTTTATACATGAAAAAAGGGCAGATTTCTTTTTTGCAGTTACTAAGCCATTACACCAACTAATGCAAATGTGCCTAAAGGTGGAAACCTCCACCATCATGCATCGTGTGCAAATTCAAATTATTTGCACAGCAAGTTTCAGGTTCTGTGTAAATTAAGATTTTAAGAGTTTAAGAGTGAAGCTCTTGAAGTCTCAGACGCCTGTCAAATATAAACAGTATTTATATCAAATTATTTTAAATATCTTTGTTAAACTTTGTGAAAAATTTCCAAACTCTTATTTTAGACATTTGTGCTCGTCATTCTTTTATATGATTATTACCAACAAATCAAAAGAAAGTAAATCAGCTAACTTGAATCTTGATGAATGCGCTGAGCGGAAGTGACACTCCCAGTCTCGTTATGTCCTAAATAAATGACAATAAAGGCTTTCCGTTCTATTCTTTCAATTCTAAAGTGTCATTTTGGACATATTTTCCATTCTTTTCTGACGTTTATGATTTATATGGAAACTCTATTTAAGTAATAATGAAGATAATGATGAGCCACCATTTACATCAGGTGAATACCTTAAACAATGTAGCTGGTGAATCAAAAGCTCAGTTTGTTTCAGACCATTTATCCCTGTTAAAGCCATATGATGTCACATACGCTCTCTATGTAGCTTTGGCACTTCCTAGTCAACTTGGGTTTTCAAGTGTGGGAGAGTGCTTGTGGGAAAAAAATCCATGTAATATGAAATCCAGAGTAAGTCACCTGTTCACACCCAGTTCTGAGAGTAGCATCTGAATTCCTGGTAGCCTGATGTTTTGCCATTGTGTTAATCTGAGTTTAGACCGCAGGCATGGACATGTAATTTCCCCATGTCTTAGTTTTACATTCATCATCATCAGTGATGATGCTGAAAAAGGGGGGGGGGGGAGTACAACAACACATGATGCCGTGTTTTTAATCTGCTTGATAGAGGTTAAGAGGTTAAAAGACCCCGGACTTACGTGTATGCATGCTGTGTGTGTGTGAAGCATTGTGCAACATCTCTTTGCGTAAGAGGAGGAAGGGAGTGACGAGATTGTTGATGGCAGAGTCGTGTGTCCACCACTGTTGCTACTATCACATCCATTCATAAATACTACTCAGCGCAAAGTTATGCAGTTTTCATGTGAGCTTCAGCGGGAAAAGGTGACGCACACTTTTAAAACACTGAGCTGTGTTTCAACCTGCCACAGGGAGGAGCTGAAGGAGCACAGAGCACACCACAGGAAAAGGAAGACCCTATATGTCAGTGTTGGTCATCTTTTTAATCATCATTTAAAAAAATAACATTTAAAACATTTAAAAAACATTTTATTATTTACCATAATAATACAGGTATAGACAAATAAATAAACACATAAATTCATTATATACTCACAAATATACATACTTGTGGTAGAAAAGTTTTAAAATGTAAGGTTAAGCAAGTTAAACTCTAAAAGTTAAAATCTAAAAGTGGAATTTTTTTGTTTGTTTTGTTATTGTGGCCTTATAAGTCTATAATTTTTAATAATTTACTGGTTCTGGAAAATAATGCATTTCAATAATCAAGCTATAACACTGGGACGTGTGGATGCGATTTCCATATTTTTTGTCAGAATTTGAAAGCAGAAAGTGGGATGAAATTCAGTCCTTAAATAGTTTGCATACAATCAGCATGAAAGTAGAAGAAATTTGATTTCCATAATTAAAAAACTGTGACATAAAGAAAGCAAATATCAACCATTTAACATAGCAGAAGCATAAAAGCAGCTGAAAGTGTAACGGTCTGTATGAAATTAAAAAAACACACACACACAAAAACAATAGCACGGCAATAGCGAGTGCTGAGTTACAATGAATAAATAAATACATACAAATTACATTTTGTAACTCACTGTGGTACTAGCTGTGAGTATTTCCATGGTTTTGAAATGTAGAAATCACAAATAAGAAAGGGCGCTCCTTAGCCACAACCTGTTTGTGTGACTCACAAGTACAATAATAAGCATCCCAGAACAGCTTAGATCTTTTCAAAAAGGCTGTACGTAAATGACTAGGAACAGTTGTCTACACTGAACAACTTTTAGTTATATACACTATATTGTCAAAAGTATTCACTTGTCTGCCTGCACATGCATGTGGACTTGAGTGACAGGATTCTGTGTAGGATTCTTTGTGGGCCAGTCAAGTTCTTCCACACCAAACACACTCATCCACGTCTTTACTGACCTACTTTGTGCACTGGTGTGTCATATTGGAACAGAAAGCGCCATCCCCAAACTGTTCCCACAAAGTTGGGAGCATGAAATTGTCCAAAATGTTAAAATTCTGTCTTGGTATGCTGAAACATTCTAGTTCTATTCACTGAAACTAAGGGGCCGAGCCCAATGCCTGAAAAATAACTCATAATTCACTGAGCTTCTGAAAGTGACCCATTCTGTCACAAATGTTAGTAGAAGCAGTCTGCATGCCTAGGTGCATGGCTTTTAGTGATGGAAATTCCGACTCTTTTCAGAGAGCCCGCTCTTTAGGCTCGACTCCCAAAGAAGAGCCAGCTCTTTTGGCTCACAAGTGGCTCCTCAGATTTTACTTAAAAAAAGTGTGAAATGAATTACTAATGTAAAAACATACATTATATCAAACGTTTCTTTATATACTCAACATATAAACACAATAGAGTGCTCCAGATACAAATGATAAAACAAAAGATTGGAACTCAGAAAAACCAAGGGCCTTTGAGGGGTTGATCCCTTTTCTTGATATAACCTGCCCTGTTTTGTCCTTCGACTGTAATTGCACTGATGGATGAACAATTTGTATATATTCATATATCTCTGGTGTTTGTTCACTCACTGTGCAGTGTGTCCTTGGCCACTTCCCTCCCACTTAGTGCTACCATTCATCTTGACCAATCCCGTGTGGCTTCCACAAAAACCAAAACAAAAAAAAAAACAAAAAAAGAAATGAACGAAAAGAAAAGAAAAGAGAAAAGAAACGTTCCACTGTCAGGAGCCTGCTCTCGTCGTTCACTTCAAAGAGTCGTCTCTTAGAGCCGGATCGTTTGTCACTGACCCATCACTGTTGGCTTTATACACCTGTGGCCATGGAAGTGATTGGAACACCTGACTTCAACAATTTGGATGAGTGAGTGAATACTTCTGGCAATATTGTGTATATGTCTTTTCATAATTTCATAGCTATAGATCAGTTCAACAGTTTCACTCTCCAAAATGCTCTTGCACTACATGCAGAATATACCATCTAATTATGAATATATGCCAAGCCCACAGGTGCAAGTGCTGAGTATAAGAATTGTAAAGCGTTATTTATACATCTAGAGTGCAACAGCAAACATTTTGTGAACATGGAAGAACAGCTTAGATCAACATTTTAAAGGGGCAACAGCCTGCCTATAAAAGAGGAGCAATGTGTAGCAATGCAGCAAGGTGAAGACAGACTATGGAAGTTTGCTGAAGAGCGCACAGGAGGAGTGAGGAGTACAATTACTTTAGAAGGAAGAAGATTAGGTGTGAGGCTGATGAGAATCTGTGCCAAAATAGAACAGGAGTGACAGGATATCGCAGAACTATTTATAACTTTAGTTTATTATTACTTTTTTCCCTGTAACTGTAGTTCTCTGTTACCAGAGATTATTTATCTTGATACACATGTCAGAAAAAACACACAGGACAAGACATTTGTGAAATTAGAACATGATGAATATACATCTAGAGGGCACGTTTGAAAAAAAAAGGGGGGGTATTTTGTAGAGTAAAACTATTCAATTTATACTGTATACAGCTGCTGATTTCATGTGGTTTATGTACCGTCATATCATTTGACATTTAGGCCAAAGAATGAGAAATATAGTAATATATACTAGTACTATACTAATATAGTAAAATTACTATACTAATATTGCAGTTTGTAGGTAAGAAGAAGGTATTTTCTTGGAAAGGAGGCTTTCGTTATTTTTCAGGTAGATCTCCTAGATAGATTTCTTCTGCTTGTACGCTTCACTGCCTCCACTCCCTTTCCTGTTGTTTCATACTTCTACCTTCCCCTCAGTCTCAGCGTATTTACATGTAATCTCCGTCTGACAGTGATTCATTCACTGTATACGCAAATTCCCGCCTGAGGGTTTTGTCGACACTTTTTTAAGCATATAAACCAAAACTGTAGTAGTTCTCTAACTATATACATAGTGTAAAAGAAAAAAAAAAAGAAAAACGTTGTCAGAACTCAAAATATTAAGTTAGCTTGATCAAACCTAGTGTACAATACCTGCTCGTTCCAAGCCCAGATAAATGGGAGGATGGCAGGAAGCAGCTGAAAGTTTTTGTTACCAGTGCGAGATGCTTTTTGTTTATGCAAAAGAATTTTTGTGTTTTTTTCAGCTAGAAATACATGCAATTGAAGATAGAATTTCATTATTAACCTCACAAATGTATTGGAATTAGGGAAAGAAGAACATTTGTGTTGCCTGAACTCTTGTCTAAATGTGTAAACCTTCACAAAGTTGAGAAAACTCAAAAAGCTATTGAAACATGTTGCCTTGATATTTTGAGTTTTCTCAACTTTTTTTCTTCCTGTACATGACTTTAATGACACTACTTAAAAATTATGCTAATATAGCTTTTTGCCATATGGGGACGGATGGACGGATGGAGTAGAGCTGAGAACTTTTAAAGTGTTAAATGCTCATGTACCGGAGACGGAGTGGCACTTATTGGTTCTGTGACTGCAAATTCAGACTTCACCAGAGACAGAACAATAATGACCATGAAAAGAATGGAAGCTCTAGGATGTTAACCTGATGTGTTATCAGCTCATTACACTGTGAACTATATTTTGCAGAATATTTGCTTTAATGTGTGTTCAGCGCTATATGTCTGTCTGTCTGTTAGTGAGTGTGCAAAAAATACCAAGTGAAATTGAATGAAACCTGGCTGAGAGGTCAACATTGGGCGAGAAGGAAAACTCATATGTTTGCTGTTTAAAGACATCCTTTTCTTTGAAAGTGGCCTCCGTCGGTTGTCACATCACTTCTTTTTTATATTTCTGCCTTTGAGAAAATAATGACCTTTTATTGCTTGCGTCAGTGTGTGCTACATTCAAAATGTCAGAAATCGTATGACATTACCTCTTCTTTGTACTGTAATCCAAAGCCACTGTTTTCCTTTTGAAGTAATGACATGCTTTGAGCAGAGCGTTCTCGACTTTGTTACCTGTCAACTAATGTGTTGTGACAACAGTAAAGAGATTACATGTCATAGAAACCTCTAGGGACCTTCTGTTTTTTTGCAACCATTGTTTCTGAAATCAGGTCCAGGGTTACCATGACAGACACTATCCAGTTTTTTGCAGTACGTCACTAACCCAATATGCCAATCTGACGGATGGTCTCGTTACGCTTTGTCACAAGGTTGATTTTTTTTATTGAAGTTTAGAAGAGTGACTAAAGGGTTTCTTCTGTTTGGCTCATTTTTTCGATCGAAGAGGGTTAAGAGATAGATTTGATGACTAAAATTCTCTTTAATGTTCAATTCACTGAACTGTGCAAACAACTAACAGCTGGAAATTAGAGGTATATTTGTGGCTAAACATACATGTCCAAACAAGTCCATTCATACTTTGCCTATGAAGAAAGAGTTACTGAATTTCAACTCACATCTAACACATGCACCTGCACCCCCATACACACCCGCGCACACACACGCACGCACGCACACACACGCACATACACGCACATCAAAGCTGGAATCTGGACACTAATTAAGGATTGCCTTTCCGAATATGCTTCCAATCAAACTGAGTGTTCTGCAAATGTCCTGCCAAACCTTCAATCTCTGTGGCGTCTATTCATTCAGCTTATCAACACAAACAATGACATAATTTAATTTAGATGAACAGGGCGAGATTAAATAAGAAACAAATTTCATTTTGTCTATGTGAAAATGTAGTGAGTGGTCTTCTAACCAAGAAGACATCGAGAAGAAAGTAATACATGTGCAGTATATGGTTTATAGTTCCTGCTTCTATAATTTACTGCTTCTTCACTGGGCCATTGTGATTGAGTTTGTTGGCTACCATTTCACTCAAAGTTTTATTTATTTATTTATTTATTTACGGTAACACTTTTTTTAAAATGGAAATTAGAATAATGTTTACATAGGTAAAATACTGATTATATAGACGAATCCATGAAAGGGCAAAATAGATAAATATGACAGTCATTTAAGATGTGTCACCAACTAAATGCTCCAGGCATCATTACTAACATGGAAAAGAACTGATGTTTTACAACTCTATTGGCTTACTCACTACAACACTGTCTGAGAAACAAGATGACAGTGACAACAGGTCACCGTCTGTCTTAATGAATGACATGGTGTGGCACTAGTAATGAATGTTTGCTCTAATATGGGAAATGTCTAATGGTGATGTCATCTTCATATTTGATTGCTCTATCCTTTGTCTTACACATGCATAAAACCTTACTGTGCAGAGGAATTTGTGCCACAACATATCAAATATCGACTATGTGCATATTTTTTAGGATTTATGTTTTTATCTAAAGAGAATTAGAAAAATGCATTGCCAACTAACCAACAACAAGGTGTTTGTAAAGAAGCAGCACATGAATCCCTCAAAAAACACAAACTGTTGCTCTACAAGTTACACAACCAGCATGTATAATGTTGTTTCCTTTTTGAGGGTATTTGTGAATGTATGTAAAGTTTGGTCAGAGTCAGTGCTAGTTCCTCTTTTTTTACAGCTATAGGCTTACCTCCAGATGGTTTTTTTCAGAGCTTGTCCATTTACTACTTGTAAATAGTATTCAATCAACATCTTGCTATAACTTTGATCTGTTAGCTGTTAAATTCAGTTGTTCACATTGTGCTTTACTTGCAAACTTGTTAGAGCAAATCTTCCTTTTTCCTGACTGATGATAAGGTGTTACACACCTTAGTATTTGTCAAATGGTTAAATTTTAGTGAAGTGTAAATACAGAAACAAACTGTTATCACTTCAAATCTCTACAAGTCAAAATCTTTAATCAAAATGTTACTAAATGGACTCTCTTGCAGCCATCCCCCTCCCTGTCATTCCTTGACAGGTGTTAGTTCAGCATTTAGAGAAATCTGTTACCATACTTCCTTGCTGCAAATTATATGCGAAGATCAATACCTGTTTTGTTGGTTAAAAAGTAACCAAATCTGCTTCTTCTAATAGAAGCCATTCTTTTGGAATATTTATTAATTGCAACAAGGAAGTGAAGCTAGGAAGCCTGGCCTCTTTGCTATAAAGAGGGTGAGGTGGAGGATCAGGTGTAGTGCTGACCCTCAAAGCTCACCAAACACAAGTACCTCTCCATCATGTCTGCAGGTGTCAGTATCACACATGGTATATAAAAGCTGGACATAGATTCTGGGTTTGGAATTTGAAGCAATTGTAAAAGTGGCTTAAACCTGCATGTTTTTCAATGGATGCCAAAAAAGAGAAATTCACTCTATTTCTTACTTTATTAAAATTATGGCCTCATTTTTGGCTAACAAAACAAAACAAGAAGACAAAACAAAAAAAACAAAAAAAGAAAATATAGTAATGGCCAAATGCTCAAGTCCAAGCTTCAAAATGAATGAATGGGTGATGACACAGTGGTTAGCTTTCATATAAAGACTGTGGAATACCAGCCCTGCTGTTTGCCTTAATTAGCATTAATATTTTGTTATACTTTGATGCCATATCATGGATAATATTGGGCAATAACCGTCCAATTTTATCCATAATATGGCATCAAAACTGGCATTGAACTAATATTCTGTGTTATGTCAGTTTTGTACCAGGGTAGCCAGTGTTAGTTTGTGTCTGAAAGGCATAAAATGGGACTATAGTTAATGTTGTGTATCAATTAATGGCTTCTGATTTTTTTTTCCTCATTGCCTAAAATTGTTTTCTTGAAAGGACCCCTTTCATTTTAGATTTGTCTACAAAGTACTGAATCATATATAAGATCTTCTCATAGCATTTGACATTGTAAGTTTACACCAAAACCACTACACAATACACCATTGCATTGCAAGAAGAGTAAAAGGAGAGAGACCCAATGGTTCCCTTTGAGCAAGCACTTGGACAGTGTGGAAACTCGATAGTGACCAATACACCCTTTAATGTGCATGGCCAATCTGCAGTGTTTTAATGTAGATCTAAAAAGATTGAGTTTATTTTTGAGCTTGTATCTTCTTGGGAATTCATGACCGGGCTTGCATGGCCCATACCTGAAATTCTTGAGTTTCGGGTTTCAAAGAACAGTTCTTATCGGTATAAACCTGCTACAGGAAGTTTAGAAACAATGATAATCATCTCAGGTGATGTCATGGAGTGTGTTTCCTCAGATGCTCTTGTACAGTATATCATAGATGAGTAAGGACGGTGAAACTAGTGAGTATCCACAAATGACACATAAAGTGACTGCACGGCCATGTTAACAGCTGTTTTATGTTTTTATCTTTCATGTTTTCTCATCCTGTGGCATACTGAAGTGTTGATGCAAAGGCATGTAGCAGGCTTTCGGCCTTTACAACCTTAAAAGGCATGTTGCACACAGCAGGAAGTTTGTGTGTAAGAGATGCTCCTGTAATGTACACATGTAATGAAACATTGAGTTCGATCAGAAATGGAAACAATCAGATGCCAGGCATGCCTCTTCGCTGACGGTCACTATAACACACAGATTATGAGGGTCACCCTTTGCCAAGAGTTAAAACAGTAGAGCCATAAATGGTATCTTTCGTTGTTTCTATTTTTTTTTTGGTTCAGATGTCACTTATTCTGTATTTTTCAGCGTGTAATCCATAAAGATCAACTTATTTCCATGTTGGCTCTTTTAGAATCACTAAATTGTGACTTTCTGAATTGTCTTCTTGATCTTTAAATAATTTTTTTTAACAGGGTGGTTTACAATCCTAGCAATCCTCGATGTGCACGTTATTAGGTATCACACCTTAGCAATGTCTCACTGGCCTTGTCTTACGACAGTAACTATGAGCTAATTGCAGTGCGTTCGTCAGCGTGTGGAAAAAATGCTGCATGTCACAAAGTGTGCATGTGAAACCATGATCGTTTAAAAAAGAATGATAGTGACAAATGGAATCGTTCCTGTGACAGACAGGTTGCCTTAACTGTGCAAAAACATTTGTCATGGTGGAGACTCACCATTAGGTGGACGGAAATAGCTTAAAAAAAACGAGTCCTCCTACCAGCATACAGGTGAGCAAGGTTGGGAAAATCTGCAGCTACAATCACATAGACTGTCACTGATAGTTTTGCCTCAGTTGTTTTTCTCATAAGCTGTTCTTAGGTCATTAAGAAAACTTGCACCATTGTTTTGTTGAATAAACATACTTGTTTCTTACAACACATTATTGCTCAGCCTAAAGAGCTGACAGTGAGAAATCGAATCAATCAATAAATAAATGGATGAGTTCCACGGAATACAAATCATTAACTATTCTGATAGGGGATGGGATTAATCATTTCACTTAAGTCACTTTTTCAAGCCATTTCTGGGTAAAGATGGACCTTTGTAAAGAGTAACTCAATCATGTTTGTCTTTTTTCAGATTTGTAAAGCTGTTCACTGTTTCAAACTTACAGTAAATTTGAATGTCATATTCAAGAATGGTGAACTTCTTTACTTCTAAGAAGTTTTCTATAAATTCATCTGTACCTGAGTTGAAATGTGCTCAACCAGTCGAAGAAAAGTGTAGGCGTGCCGTATGCATTTGGTTTTTGGTGGTTCGGTGCCAGCGTCTCACGTGCTGAGGCGGCCAGCACCAGCTCCCATTTGACCCCAGTTACTGCCACCTGCACAGCATCACGTAACTCTGGTCTTGGTCACAGTCTCCACACAGGGTCCGATTCCAGAGAGGTCCAGAATCGGTCAGAGAGAAAGCACTCTCCTAATCTTCTCCCGAATCAGCGCCCACGGCCTGCTCATTCTCATTAAACCCGCACAAAGCAAGATGCGTTCCCCTGCTCGATCTCATAGATCAAGACCTGACCATGCCACACATTGATGCACAATAGAATGATAAAACTCCCCCTGAAAGTGGGGGAAACAACTAATATGCACACACAATCAGGTCATTTTCATGTGGTGATGCTCCAAGTCCCTCTGACGGGGAATCCTACGCCTCTCACTTTGAAGTACAGGACAAAGACTATGTGATGGAGGACTAACTGCCCATGACATTAAGTTAAGGTGACAACTGATGCACAAGAAGTTTTTGTTTTTAAAACTTTAATCACCCAGAGTGAGGGGAGAGAGGAAATGTGATTTCTGTGTCATTTGTGTGAAATATGTGAATGGATGTGAAAGTTTAGCTTGTCATTGTCTGTGTTTAGAAAGGATGCTGCCTGGCGGCCTGATTCACCGCTCTGTGCTGCCAGTCACGTCAACATTCCTTCCACAGTGTTTGTTTTGGACTGGACAACCTAAAAAAACCCTTTTGTTCCACTGTTATACTGCCAGTCTATACAACTGTGGCTAGGTTTACTGTATGCTTTTGGGCTGACCTCATGTACAGTAAAACAGAAATATTTTTTGATCCTTTTGTGTCTTTTCCCGGCCTACATGTGGCAACTATCGGAAAGTTTTAGGAATATGCACAATACGACAGAATATATTTGCTTCCTCGGTTACTCTGTGCTATTAGTCATGTAGTGTGTGGTCCTGTTTCTTTTTTAGTAATTCCAGATCAAAATAATAAAAAAAACAAAACAAAACAGAGACAGCACATAGAAACCGTCACTTGGAAAAGATTTGTGTTACCCAAAGGCACACTTAGTATGCACTGGTGAAATTGTATCCTTTAATTATTAGACCTACTTTCAAAGCAAAATGGATGGTTTAAAAGTATGAAGTCCCTGAGCTGATCTCACGTGAAGTGGGTTTCCTCGTGGCACGCAGGCTTCTTTAAGCTTGACGGGTGTCGACATGTTTTGTCTTACAAAGGTGAAACCTCTTCAGGTACAAGGTGCTGTAAAGATTGAATGTGAAGTTCATTCTTAACTCAACGTCCACACACTTATTTCTTTCAAAGCTGGACGCTGTGTCTCGGTCTTCTGTGAAATTTCGTCTGGTAATTAGTCTGAGAACAATCTAATCTGTTTTATTTACAGATTAGATTGGAGATGTAGACAGGGATTTCTTTTACAGTGATTTAGAGGAATATATTTATCTAAACAAAAATTTTAAAAAATATCTACAGCAACTCCTTGCACATGGAGGCTGTTCAATCAATTTAATAAACCCTTTCAGTAATTACAATACATGGGCCGGTTCCTTTGGGTTCTTCCCTGCTTACCTCTGGATCCCGAGGGGACCGGTTGCAGCTTCTTACTGCCATTATTGAGTATGTTCCATGACAGAGGAACAAACACACACACACACACACACACACACACACGCACACAGTCACACACACACACCCACACACACACACACACACACACACACACACACACACACACACACACACACATATACACACACATAACACAAATTACAACATGACTGGGTGTATATGTGTAAATGTATGTACGTGTGTATGTGTGTGTGCATGTGTACGAGTGCATGCACACATCCATACAGCATGACTGTGTGTGTGTGTGTGTGTGTGTGTGTGTGTATATATAGTGTCTGTATCTGTATGTGTGCATATATACAGTGTCTTTCATGTTCTCTTTTTCTTTTTCTTTCTTTTTTTCTCTTCTATTTCTCTTTCTTTCATTCTTTCCTGCCTGTCAGATCTGGCAAGAATAAATAAAATAAAAATTCAAAAAGGAACTAGAATGGCCTATGGACAACCTATAGAGCTCTTCTTGTAAAGTGCATTCAGATCATCATTCTGATTGCAAAACTTTCAGACATGACAGGCCTTTAAAAAAAAGTAATTACAGTACATGGCCTGAGTACTGTAATTGCTCACATCACATTACTACATCTGTCATTGTTTTTTTTGTGAGTTTATGACTCTTCTTGGCTTTGTGGAGTGATTTATCTTTGAGTTCTGTTCTTTGTTTTTGGTGTTGTTTATATTTTTGTGTTATTCATTGTGTCTTCCCTGTAGTTCTTGTACATATTTGGCTTGTTATTACTCAAATACTGCATTTCAGGTTATTAGATTATTTTTGGTTGGGTTTCTGTGTGTTCTGGTT